>JARHVA010001426.1:1332500-1425000 GCA_037957365.1 Torreya grandis | reverse complement strand
ATTGCATGGCCCATCGCTTATGATTGACAAGAGTACATTGAAAATTCCTTCTTCCTCCATTTATTCCATCCTCTAATAAGTTTGCATAGTTAAAAAATGTGTATTTTAGGCTCATTTATATGTTATTGTTTGTGGATTAATCCTCCCCACAATATGGGTGTCATATATACAAGTAATAATGCATATGTGAGGCAATTATTTTTACACTTTAGACTTAATGTAAAATGATTAAAATACCATCCAATAATATATGTAAATAAATAAAATATAAATTACCCAATAATACCTATACCACAAATAAAATACATAGACTCTTTATAACTTTTATTTTTGACAAGATTCTTTTGACATAAAAAGACATTGGCTCTTAAAAAAAATTATCTTTGCCTTTTATAAACTCGTATATGATATATTCAAACCTATAACACAGGTACTTGGATTTTTCAAACCTCAAATGAACACCAAAATTAGAGCATTATGTGACCTATCATACTTTCACAACACACATAAAAATATATGTATTAAATTTGAAATAAAATATTGGCCACTTGAACCTAGTTTTTTTAACTCGCTGAAAAAGACACTATAAACTATAAAAAAATTAACATTAAAAACTTAGAATTGTCATGGCAGTGAAATTCCAAATTTTCATTTGCAAGTGCTTTTGAAATTTTATCATATTTATGATATTATTGTCTTTGATTGAGAGGTGAATGGATCCTCAACCATTGCACATGGTCTGAGTTGAAAGACGGATGAATGAATTATGCTAATAGTAGATGATAAGGTAATTTAAATATAATCAACCATCTTCATATCCTATACACTTTTACCAGTTACCTCATAAATATCTTCATCTAAATAGTGGTTCTCTATCACAATACAAAGATCAATGAATGAAGAGAACAATGAAGAATGGTTAAGTGTATTTTATTTGAAGATGATATTTTACTATGCAAAAAATAAACAACATATAGTAATGAACAGATAGGATGATAAAGGTAATCTAGGAGTGCACAATCCTTTTTGTCTAATGTAAAAAAAATAGGCCAACTTCTAGATGCTATAATTTGTGATCTATAGTTCTGTTTGAGCTCTTCCACATGCCAAAATGACTATCTCAAATATTATTTTATTTCTTTGAGAAACTCTATCCAATTAGATGCATTTTTTTTAAAAAAAATTAGAGGCTGAATGAGACCATCTAAGGGTTTAAAATTATAGTTTAATGATTTTTTTAGGATTTTTTATTTTAAGAAATTGTGTATTTTAATGACTAGATATAAACTTCAGTTAAAATTCATATTATAGGTTAATTTTAGTGTTTTTTATATTTTGGGATAATTTTAGAGCTGCACGGGCTTGCATGCGAGGCTTACTAAAAATAATGACACTACTAAAAGTAGTTCTTTTAGATTTTAGTTTTTTTAGAATTTTTGCATGTTAACTCTAATTTTGAGTTGAGGCTTATTTATGCATGACATTTTAATTATTTTGGGTAATCAATATGAATCAATTCTAAATTATTATTTTAGATCTTGGCTATTTTAATTTTTGGTCTTGATACTAAATTTGGTTCATTATTGTCTCAAGCCTATGTGTGCTTTGACACAATGTAGATATAATGACTACATCAACTTTCAAATGACTCATTGCACCAAAATTAAATCCTACATAAAATAAGCTTTAAATATAATAATAAATATCATAGAACTCTATTTTTTTTAACAAATTGATAAATTTCATACACATGGGTGAATAAAAATGTGATTACCCCTCATAAATCCACTAGAATTCCATTAGAGACTCAATCAAACTAAGCTCTGATACCAATGCTAAATTTTAACTTAGATTTGTATAGCTAAATTATAAAACATTGAGACTACATGTAATTACTCATAATTACAAAGTACTTCTATTGAATTCCTATAAGGAAATTACATTATGATAGCTTTAAATTCTTATAACATAATGAGCTCTTATAACATAATGAGCTCTTATAATCAAGAGTCAATATTATTCTTCAAATAATATGTATTAAATATATTTTTCACTTACCTCTTTATTTTCTCTCACATCTCTAAATTATCTCAACGTACTCCTATTTATATGATTTGTTCTAACAAATCAATCATATATATTATTTTATGCTAATCTATACAAACTCTAATGTGAATAACCCAATTTGTTAATATACTTGATTGACCTTCAATCCTTATTCATTCATCCCTAAGATATGGAGTGCACTTTTTAGAGTGGATTTAATTGAAGTTTAATTTATTTTAGTCAATTTATTATTTTCTAGAGATTTGTGGTGCCTAAATTATGTACTTTATATGTTTTGCTTACTTGTTAAAAAAGGCATTTTGCATGATGACCAAATATTATCAATGAGTAAAACTTATTTTTCTGAGTTAAATTTTAGTTATTTTAGGTTTTATTTTTAGTTCACTTAGTTTTTATGTAAAATCTTATTTTATTATTGAATTTATATTTTTTCTAATTTATTATATAAGTTTTCTTTTAGTAATTATGTTTATATATTTTTATCTCTAAATTTATTTTAATATATTCATAAATAAAAACTAGTAATCTTATGTATTCTAATTTAAAATTATTAAATACATATTTTATCATCAATCATTAGATGATATATAACATTATTTTTCAATTAATTCTAAGCTAATTTTCACTCTTTTCACATATTCAAATTCTTTATTTATTCAAAATGTGAAATTAAATAAATATACCAACACATTTTATGATATTTATAAAAAATAATTATAATTAAATAATATAAAAATATAATTATAATTATATTACAATAATTATTTAAAATTTTAATATGAAAATGATAATATTTAAAATTCTTATTTTAGAAAAAATAATAATAAAACTTTAATTTTTAAACCTTAAATTAAAATAGTTTAAAAATATTAATTTTATAAACCCTAAATTAAAATACTTTAAAAAACCTTAATTTTATAAACCCTATATTAAAATAATTTCAAATTTTAAATATGTTTGAAATCTTAATTAAATAATTTTTTTTTGGAATATAAATATATTCCAAAAATAAAATAAAGAATATATTTGTTTGGTTTGTCATTTGTTGCACAATTCAATATGATACTATTTTTTAAAATGTAGATTTTAAACTTAGATTTTTTCTTAATTGACTATGAAATGTGACAATAAAATTAGGGTGTTTTAAATAAAATAAATATTAGATTATTCTAATTTATTTTATATTATAAATGTTTTCTTTTTATTATGTAAAGACTAGAGATGCAATGATGTAATGACTTATAACTTATTCACAACTTTAGAATATGTGATTATAAGTGCACAATTATGATTTTTCTTCATTATATTTGAATTGTTTCATATTATTTATGTAAATCTAGCTTGTATTCATATGAGTATGTTTAATAATATAAAATTTTAAGAGGGTTAAAATAAATGAAAAAATTATTGTAAATATGAATATAAGAAAAATGCATGACTAAAATGAATGGAATGAATTGCTTTAAAGCTATTGAATATTTTAAAATAAAATAAAATAATAAATTTAAGTTAATATATTATAAAAATTAAATACTTAAAATTATTCATCAAGATCAATTTTAGTATTTAATATTTTATTTATGAAAAATATAAAATAAAATATTATATTTTTATATAAATGAAGAAAGTAAAAATAATATAAAATTTATAGCATAAAATTAAAAATAATATTATATTAAAAATAAGAATACAAATAAAACTATAAAGACTATAATATACTTAAGGTTTCGTGTGCATTTCAAAATGCAAAATCATGATGGAGTTTGTTGTGTGGTGGTCATTTGTTTATTTGAACCACCTTTTTAAGAATTCACAATGTTCTAATACATTACTTTCATGCACGGATTTCAAGAGAAAGGAACAACGTTAAGTTGCATGAAAACACATGATAAAGAATTAAAGGGAAAAATCAATTGAAGATATTCTCTAGTGGGAACTGATTAATTAATAAAACACTAATGTTAAAGCATTTAAGTTGAATAAACAATTCAACTTATATTTTTGTCGTATTAATAATTTTTATTAAATATAATAAAATTTAATAAAATAAAAATTATGTATGGAAGTTGTTGCTTATTGTTTTGATGTAAAATAATTTTATATATTTTTATTTCTAAAAATAATAATATTGTACCTCCCCAAATGTTAGCATGATACCATTGTTTTCATATTTATACTCACTCTCTTTAATCAATGAGAAGTATGATGCATATATAAGGACATATACGTGCATTGTAGCTAAGATAAGAAAGCCTTTGTTGCTTGCTCTTTTTTTTTTTTTTTTTAAAGTTTCAATGATCATTTGTATCAATGTCATAAGGACATTTCTACCTACAAAAAGGGAATTTTATGAAAACCTTAGTTCAGATTGAGACTTTTAATATGATTAAAAAAATATTATAAATACATTAACAACATGAATAAATTATTTATAAAGATCTGAAAAAACTACCGAAACAAATTTAATGTTAAAATTGTAGTGAAATCAATCATATTTTTTCAAATATTAATGATTAACTAATTGCTTTCATATTTTGTTTTCATAATCATAACTCAAAATTGGATTTAAAAGCACTATGAACATGGTTCGATGCGTCAAACACGTATTTATGAAGTTCAAACAATTATCAAAGTAAAAATAACTGATATAAAAATGACCATTTTAACATTCTGATAATAAAAAAAATTACTTTTTTAATAATTTATATTAAATGAAAATAAAAAAATTATTTATTATTATTTTGTTTTTAAAATACGTATATAATTGATATTAAATAAAAATAAAATATTACCTCGAGGTCTAATGATCGCATTGCAAAAGAATGATTAAAAGGCCTAACAAACTATGTGGGGGGAAGGTAAACTATGTAGGGGGAAGGAGGAGAATACTACTACAATTATCCAAAACATGAGTGGCCCTTGCCTTCAAAAAATCATTAAATCTGACGTGTTTTCATGTGCAGGCCACTACCTATTTTTCATCTAAACATAATTAGTCAAGACATATTTCAATCTCCGACTGAACCCATATAATTCGAAACAAATATCATTGGCAGACCACCGCGCTTTCTGCAGATCGAGCTGTATTGAGCTCAGGATATGGGTGGACTCAGCATTAGAAGCCACCTACAAGCTATGTAAAAAACAATGGTTTTCTTCGTCACCATTTGTTCCTTTGCGTGAGTGCAGCTAGTTTTCATAGGCTCGTTTAAATATAACATCAAAACTAAAAATAAACAAATGCCTGCAATGAGATACACATTTGTATAAAATGCAACCCATTATGATATAAATCTAAGAGCGATCCATATCACATTGGATTTTTGGATATTTTCCATATGTCAGTGGGGTCATATTTTTTGTTGGGCCAAGGTTGTTTTTTGTCTTATTATGGAAAGTAAAGTGGACAATCACTGGTCAAGTGGATTTGAGATCATCATCTTTTGAATGCTCGATGAAGCTAAATTGTAGGATTATATCTTCCTTATGAAATTCCATTCTTTAAACTGATTCACAACATGCGTGAAACTAAGTTAAAAAATTAAGCGAGTCCTTTCCAGTTTCTCTACTTGTCCATGCATATTTCCTTTTTTGAAAAATGATTTCTAACTATATTGCATGGGTTTGCAGGAAATAATAGACTAAAGGATGGATCCTTTCTCATCTCCCCTGCCTCTACAAATGTCGTGTTTATGTGCATAGAGGACAAAAAAATGTTAGGAATTTCTGAGGTTTGTTCTCAAAAAATTTGCAGACCACGGTACTAATCAAAACAAAGCTTCGCTTTTGTTTAATTTATATGATTAAAATTGTGTTAGAATTAAAATATTTCACATGAATTACAGTTCCTTGTCACTATCTTCATTATCTAAACGTCTATGGGTGGTTGACACTGTTGAATGCTTGGGAATTGATCGTCATTTCTAAAATGAGGTCAAAGAGATGTTGGATTGTGCGTACAAATATTGGGGTCAGAGGGGCATCGGATGGGCCATGGACCTTCGACAGCTCAGACTGAACACAGATACAATGTATCTTTAGGTAGTTTATAAAATAAAAAACAAAAACATTTTCATTTTAAAATATTTCACTATTTTTATGTTTTATATAGGTTTTAGTTTAAGATAAACCAACGAACAGAAGTTGTTGGCAGAATAGTTACAGTTTCTTATATTACTCAAAGCAAAATAGTTCAAAACAATATATTATAGACATGAACACAAAATAAAATATGGGTTTTTGATACTCAAAATCACACTAAATGTAAAATGAGAGCAAACACCAAGCCTTTAAACTTATTAAGACACAATAGGACTCAAGACTATGGACTCATGATCTTAGCATGATTTACAATGAGTTGAGCTCTTTCATTTATGAGAAAAAAAAGACTGACTACACGATCAAAAAAGCCTCTTTACCCAGAAACCCAAATCATCGGTTCCAAATTTTATTGATAAAAGAAAGAAACATGTCAGATCTTGATGGAATCATTGCCATCGGTGTCTTCCACAATATTAATTCCACATCTTACTAAGAAAAAGAAATTCAAACTCATTATAAAAAAGTGATTGTACAAATATTCTTGTCCTTTTGACGAGATAATGGACAGAGAAATCTATTGGACATGGTAGACAGAGGTCAATGTCAAAGCAAAGCAACCGTTATTGTAGGATGTTGAATATGATTGATGACATCCCCATCAATTAGGAAATAATTAAAAAAAAAAAAAGGTTGTTGGATTATACGCTTCTTGTATATTTTATTAGTACAGGGACAAAACCAGTTCTTCAAATGTATAGAAGTTGCCATTCTATATCATTACTTATGTATTCATCATCATACATTGGAGGAATGTTATCAATGTGGTTTTTCAACCACCTTTCTTCAATATAATATGGAATGAACAGTAATTATTGGATAGTATTTCTTTAATATATTCTTCAGAAAGACGATGCAAACAACTTTCATAATTGTGCTGAATTTTCTTGCTCTAATCGGGTTTCTCCAAAATCTCACATCATTATCCCAAATAAAAACATGAATAATAAATATCATAGAATAAGATATAAGGACTAACATAACCCTTAGAGAGGGGTTTGTAGATTAAAATATAAACCTTCAACTGCGCAGGAATTCTTCTCTAGAGTTTTGGGAGAAATTATTTAAAGGTAGTAGTAGTCTTCTTATTGAAACACTGATTAAAATGGTTGATCCCATAGAAAAGGTAGATTCGCTATATTTTATTGTTAATTTATGAAGCATACATAAAAAGTTGTGATTGAAATGGAAATTAAGAAGATAGAACATTCCATTTCTTATTTTGATATTTATTTTATACCATCGATTAGGGATAGTTACTACCTCATAAGCATGCTTTGAATACTAGTAAGAAAGTATCTTTTCAATAGTTTCTAATAAAATATGTTCTTTAATACTTTTGAGAATATAATTTGAAAGTCGTACATATTTAATTTGTTGTCATTGTATTCTTTAAGGCTTTGTCTTCGTATAATCTTCAAATGATGCTAGAAGAGATTTTCTATTGATCCTTGATCTGAACTTAAGGCCATTATTATAGATATTTCTAGATGTATGGATGGTTGTGTATTGTTTTCCTTTTATATCTAGATTTGTTCTGATTTTGGTATGAAAGATAAAGACATAAATTTGTTGTATGTGTTGATGACCACCATGCTATGAGTGACCACTCTAATAAAGAATTGATTGGCATTCACTTGAATGGATGGATTTGAGATGTAACCAACAAATTTAATAGTGATTATTGGTCCCTAGACCAGAGTGCTTTTGGGTAACACCACTCAAAACTTATGAGAAGTGTCATTTCTCAGACAAATGGTTTTAATACTATAACCATTAAACCATTGTTGATTCCCTTCCATAAGATGAATTGTTTTATAGGGAAACTACTAAACCATTTAACAATGTTGTTCTATTCCACTATCTTTTAAGTTTGGAGGTGGGAGATTATTCTCTAAATAATAGATTTACCATTTACTAGGTCTTTGAACAATAGTTTTATTGATCATGTTATCATAATCATGCCATTTAAATATATGAGCCCTTTTGACATTAACTTGTGAGATAGAAATGATGATCTTAGATGGACATTGGAGATTTTGATAGCTATAGAATTCTATCTAGGTAACCTATATAATTCCTCATCAAGTAAAGAATTATACATGTCTTAAAATTATTCTTGACAATCTATTATGGATAATATTAATGAATCCATCTATTTTTGGGTGTAAAATAATTCCTCATCATTAGCATGATTTTCAAGTTGTGTTCTTGGTATGCAAACTTTCTTCTCAACACAAATCTTTATAAGTTTAATAATTATTTGTGTCCCATTAGTAGGATGGACTATGAATAAATATGTCAATAAATTATCTTCCATGGACTTATATAGTAATTAGTTCTTCTTCAATATTTAGGGTGATTTAGAGATCAAAATAATACTTGTTCATAATATTTCTTATGTTTTCTTGAAAGATCTTATCTTTAATATATTGTAACCACGTTTTGGCATACCATGATTCCATAAGAAATTTTATAAAATTGTCACATAATTACTCTAAATGTTGGAACTATTATTGAAGGAGAAGAGTCAAAACTAGCAAAACATTGAGCATTGCCCAATGTTCATGTTTCTTTTTTCATTCCATAGGATTCTAGAGAACTTCCTCTAATCATAGTAACTTATCTGGTTTCTAAAACGTATGAGAGGTAGCTGAAAAGATAAAATCCTATAAGGATTCTAGATACAGAATTTGACTGACCCTTATAGACAAAACTAAAACTTGAGGTAGAAATATTATAATAATATATAGAACGGAAGAATGGGCTTCCTAAACTAATTTAGTCATGTTTAATTTCTAAATGTATAAAGGGAATTTTTTATACCATGATGTCTTATAAGTAAAGGATAAATTAAATCAAAATATTGAATATAAATATAACTATTAACTGTCTTTATAATAATAAGACTTTTCATTATGAATCTAGTGTTGAAGAACACATGGATGGGAAAAATTAACATCTGACCGTGGGTCTACCAAAATAGTGTAGTTATAGTAATTTATTCAATCAAAATTGTTACAGGGATTTGGATGGAAGAATCTCTTAGCATTACTTTGTTTCTTGGTTCATTTTCTCACATACATGGCTCCTTTTCTTTTTTATAATATTTGTTCACTATAACTTGACTCTATATGAAATAATAGCCTTTATTTGTGCAAGGAATCCTGAATGTCTGCATACTAGAATTTCAAGATAGTGAGATAATCACTGAACAACTATAATTGGTAAGGAAAAGATATCCATTTAGTTTTTATACCACATGTAATACTATTTTTTGTATTAAAATTAATATCTATAAGAATGATGTTTAGATATAAATAATTTTTAAATATATTGTTCAATGGTAGAATTTTTCGATATGGTGGTTCACATAATCTATATAATAATAGAATCCAACATGGGGAAATGTAAGGTAGAGAATTACATTCGAACCAAAATCCTATATATTTGACTCTTTTGGAACTAAAAAACCAATAGACATGACAAAAATTTTGGTAGGAGTTAATGATTATAATTTCATGAAATCATTGATATACTTCAAGACAAGAATAGTGATATTTATACAAAATCTCTTTATTAAATAATTCCTTGGGAATAAAGCCAAAATTACGAGAAAATCAAAGCCATGGTTATGTATCAGTCAACCAAGTTTAAAATGTATACACCAAGAGTTGATTGATATTTCTCTAGGGTTAGAATTATTGTGGAAAATAATTCCTCCTAAATTCCAACCTAAAATTCTCCCTTGTATATTAGAATCTTATTGTTCAATTTTGTGTACTCCTAGTTTTGGCCTTATTCCTAAGAAATTTGTTGATAAAGAATTATTCTATAAATATTACCATTCATGTTTTGATGTCTATCACCTATATTGATTGCTAAGTTCCAAAAGATTAAAACATGTAGGATTTTGGTTTGATCATATTTAACTACCTTACATGTCCCTATGGTGGATTGTATTATTCCATAGATTATGTGTACCATTGTAAAAAAAATTCTACCAAGTGTTGAAGCCTACAAGGATATACTTGAAAACCATTTACATTTTAACATCAATGTTATAGATATTTATTTTGATAAAGAAACATATTATTGCTTGTGGTATAAATACTAAATAGACATATTTTCCTTTCTAATTATAGTTATTCAATAATTACCTTATTGATCTTGACATTCCAATATGCAGACCTTCAGGATTCCTTGCATAAAAAAAGGCTAGTCATTCCTCTAGAACTAATTGTATATCAAAAGATATTATATAAAAGAAAAGTAGCCATGTACATTAGAAAATGAATGAAACATCAGATTAATGCTAAGATATTCTCCAATCCAAATCCATGTAAATTTTTTGATGGAATATATTATTCCAACTAAACTACTTTGGTAGACTTAGGATCAAATGTTAATTTTTCCCATCCAAGTTTCCTTTGGCATTGGACCCATACTCCAACTCCTTTTCCAATACAAATAATAATTAATTATATCATTATCTAGTATTTTTACTTAGATTTTATCTTGTTTATAGGTTACCATACTATAGATATGCTGAACAAACTGAATATATCCACCATTATATTTATTTTGGAAGCCAATTTTTATATTATTTAAATACTTATATTATTTCTACCTTTAATTTTAGTTTTGTTTAAAAATTACAGTGACAATTTGTATCTAGAATCCCTCATGATTTTACCTTTTAGCTACCCTTCACATGTTTCAAAAATTGTAAAGATAAATATGATTAGGGGAAGATCTTTGTAACCCTCTAATAATAAATTGAGAAAAGGAAAGTTGGGTGAAGCTCACTTTTATGATGATTTTAGTTATTCTTCTCTTAAATAAATAAATCCTAGCATTTGGTGTAATCTACCTAACAATATTATAAGTTTTCTTATAGAATCATGGCATGTAAATAGAAGGCTATAAAATAACAAATACACAATTATTCTAATAAGTATCAATAATATAAGGAACATGTAAAAATTTTATCTTCAAAATGATCTTGATATTGAAGAAGAAACCAACAATATATAATTCTATAGAAGAATGTGTGTGTGTGTGTGTGTGTGTGTGTGTGTATACATATATATACATATATACATATATATACATATATATATATATGTATATATATATGTATATGTATATGTATATGTATATGTATATGTATGTATATGTATATGTATATGTATATATATATATACACATATATATACATATACATATATATACACATATATATATACATATACATATATATACATATACGTATACATACATATACGTATACATACATATACGTATACATACATATACATATATATATATATATATATATATATATATATATATATATATATATATATATATATATATATATATATATATATATGTATATGTATATGTATATGTATATGTATATGTATATGTATATGTATATGTATATGTATATGTGTGTGTGTGTGTATGTATATATATATATATATATATATATATATATATATATATATATATATATATATATATATATATATATATATGTATGTATACATATACATGTATATACATATACATGTATATACATATACATGTATATACATATACATGTATATACATGTATATACATATATACATATATACATATATACATATATATATATATATATATATATATATATATATATATATATATATATATATATATACATATACATATACATATACATATACATACATGTGTGTGTGTGTGTGTGTGTGTGTGTGTGTGTGTGCGTGCGTGTGTGTGAGTAAGATGTAAAAATATTAATGTTAATAAAGATTGGCATTGTAAATAAAGTTGTTATTCCATTAACTCACTTTGAAAATCATATTAATGATGAAGGTGCCATCTTACATCCAAACATGATTGGATTACTCAATAGAATCCATAACAAGTTTTTCATAATAATAATAACATGCATGTTGGTTATCTTTTAAATGAAGAATTCTATAGGTTGCCTATAGTATAATTCTATAATTATCCACAAAATAGATGGTCAACTAGAATGATTATTTCTATACAAAATTTCAATATTAAGAGAGCCCATATAGTTGGATGGAATGATTATAATAATGCAATTAATGGATTTGTTGTTTAAATAATAATCCAATGGCTAGTCTATTATGAAGAGAATAATCCTTCATCTCCAAATTTAGAATATAGTGGAGGAGAATAAAAGTGGTTAATGGTTTAGTAATTTCCCCAAAAAACCATTTGTATTTAGGAATGAAATCCACATGGTTTAATGGCTATAACCTTAAAATAATTCATCTGAGAAATGATACTTCTCATATGGTTTGAGGGAATTAATCCTAAAATACTTTAGTCTAGTGGCCAACAATCACAAATTGGTTTCATGGTAACAACCCAAAATCATCTAGCCTATTGACCATCAATAAGTATTTGATTTATTAGATACATACAAAATATAATCATTCAAGTGAACATCAATCACTCCTTTATCATATTTGTCATTCAAAACATGGTCAAATCCAACACACACAATAAATTTATATCTTCTCATTAACGACAAAAACTAGATCAAATTTGATTATAAAAGGACATAATAAGACAACCATCTCCATATCTATAAATCTCTAATGTAATAATTGCCTCAAGTTTAAGAAACAACAAAAAAAATCTCTTCCAATATCTTTTATAGACTACACTAAGACAAAACCTTTTTAAATGAAAGCAGAGTGGATAAAATAAGTATGACTTCTAAAATATTTTTTGAAAAGCATACAAGATAATATTTTACCAAAAAATATTGATAATATACTATATTATTATATTTAAACCATGCTTATGAGGTAATAAATATCTGTGACTGGTGGTATGAAGGAAATATCAAAATAATAAATGGATTTTTATATGTTCTTAATTTCCATTTCAATCATATAGATTTTTTTTATGCTTCATGAATTAGTAATAAAGTATGGTGAAGCTACCTTTTATATGAGGGATAACATTTTTATTCAACCATTAAGTAAGGAGACTATTTCAAGTTTCGAAAATATTCTCTCAAAATTCTATAAAATAATACCTCAATGGTTGAAGGTTTTACTTTTAATCCATAACCCCTTCTCTAAGGGTCATGATAGTCCTTGTTATTTATTTTATGATATTTCTTATTTATGTTTATATTTTCAATACTATAACACCAATTACTTATCAAATGTAAAGGATGTGAATTTTTTGAGAATTATAATAAGAGCGGAAAGATTCATCATAATTATAAATATTGTTTCCATCATCTTGTTGAAGAATATATTGAATAAGACTATATTAAATAATTATTTCTCATTCTAGATTATATTGAAGAAAGGTGTTTGAATACTCATACTAATAATAGTCTTCCAATATCTAGGGATGAAGTGGAATTTATGATTTAGATTGTTAGATTCAAGGCATCTAAAGAACTCTAAAGACCTAGTTTTGCCTTTAAACCAATGAAATATTCTAGAGCTATAAAATCTAAATAAGAAAACAATTTGGAAATTTTATTCTAATTGATGGGGTTGTCATGAATAATTTTTATCATCCTACAGTAATGGATTGTTTTGTCTTGACATGACTTTTGTTAGACATGTCCAAATGTTTCTTATGTTAATTATCTCATCAAAAGGAAAAGAATATATATACATGGGATTAATTTTACTTTTAATAGTGATTCATTAAAAGAACATATTGGTAGGCACCAATGGGATATATTCCATCAAGGCCCCACATGTACCTTTCTTTTGTTAATAAAGTATATGAGCAATGACTCATATTTATAGGTAAATATTATTTTTTACCTATATATCTTGTCTTCCTTATCATATAAAAAGAATAGTCTAGATCATTTTTAAAACATTATAATGTCATTAGTCCATAGTCTTGAGTCGTAATATTAAGTCCTAGTGTGTCTTAGTAAGATCAAAAGATTTTTATATGCTTTCTTATTGCACTTAGTATGATCTTGATGTTTAATGACCAATATTTTGCTTTATGTCTATATATTTTTAATATCTTACTTTTTAATATTCTACTTTCATTAATATAAGAATTTGTAACCATTCAGTCAAAAACATTTTTCTTTGGTTTACCTTAAACTAGGTCTTCATGTAGTTAGTATAAATTAGTATCAGTTGCATATGCTTGTAGAAATGTCTTGGGACTAAAATGTTAGATTGTATTCACACATATGTAAATTAATATCATTCTACCAAATTTTAGTTGTCATTAGAGTACATTGATTTCTATATTTATTTAGACTCCTCCCGAGGCTTGAGTGCTATTTTTTATGATATAAAATATATTTTGAAAACATTAGTTTTTAATGGAGCTTACACAAAATAACACTTAATTAATTTAGTATTCCCATATACGTTTTGAAGAATAATAGTGGAAGAATTCTAGAGAAGAGTAGACATCCACCCAAGATATGACATCATTAATGAAACAAAAGTAGAAGGGTATTATGAAATGCCCATGAGAGATCTGACATAAATCATATTTGATGAAGGAGAGTGTCATACATTTACACCTCAGATTTATGTCATAGAAGATACTCTTGAAGGTACTATCAAAAGCTATGTTCCTCTTACTTTCAGACCTTCAAAATTCTACAAGAAATTTGAGCTTCAGAATAATATTTTAGGTAAATTTTTATCTAAGTCTAATCTTAAGTATTTTTTAGGCCTAAGATTAAATCTAAAGAATTAGGTATTCTTTACAAGCTTATAAAATATTATCAAGTAAACATACTACCGCTTCTACTAGTAACTGAAATAGACTACATTAGAAGTCATGTAGAGATGTAGTTTGTTCTCTTTGACATGCTTAGAGTTTTTGTAAAACCATAGATTCCTAAAAACACTACAATAATATCATATGTCTCCATTTATGATATAAGAAAATAATATTTTCACCATGCCTGTCAGTTGTCCTTAATATTTATAATAAATGAAGGATGAATTTGTTATGAGTTTTATAAAATTTTGATAGTTGGACCAAGAGACAAAAGCTATAAATAAGTAAATAATGGATCTTTATATTGTTGGGTCTTATTCTTGTCAGTTTATAGTCTAAATATGTTTGGTCATTTTCAATATACAAAAGTTAATATCAATGTCGTATATTGAATATACATATAATGAAAAAAAATAATCCTAAAATTATAGAAAACTTATTCTATGTAAGAAGGCTAAGCGATTCAAAATAATTAGAAAAAGGCATAATTAATTTTATATAAATTCCATGAGAATGAAAATTAGATTGAATAAAGAATGTAGATCTAAAGTTCAATAATAAATAAGGGAATATTCAAAGAAATAATGGAAAATAAGTCCATATTATTACTCATTCATCCCAAACCCCTTGGATTACACTATGCAACCTAAATTTTAAACCTAGTTCAACCTCTTCACATAAGAGCTTTAGAAAAAGAATTGTATTTGATGAAATAGAGGTTTAAAAGATGAACCAAGGTCTTGAACTATAATTCATGTCTCTAATTAAACTCATGTAATTTCAATTCCCAAGTGTCATTTCAAATAATTCTAGTATGTCCTTTGATCTAGATTCAATATATGTCCAAAAGATGCTTTAGTTTGGTTTAAAAAACTTAAAAATGAAGATAATCCAATATTGGATGAGAAAGTACAAATAGATAATTGATTAGAAGAAGGTTTTGAATAAAAATTTGATTTAGATATTTAGTTTTTATATGCGTAAAAAGAGGAAGAAGAAAGACTAGAATCATAATTGTGCACAAGTCAACCCAATGAAACATGTAAATAGTAAGAGTTGTTTGATAATTCTTAATAAATAGATATAATGTGGAAAGGTCTACCTCTAGAACCCAAGTTGAAAATGCTTATGTATATATAGAGAATTATTATCCAATTTTAATTTCTCCTATTTTTAAACTTATTCCTAAAGAAATTTTTGATAAAGTATTATTATTTAAATATCACCCTTCTTGTCTTCAAGTATGTCAAACATCCCAATAATTATAATCATTAGCCCCAATATGACCTACCAAGAATTTTTTCCTTTCTATTATTTTTTTATTTCTCAAAAATTCAAACATATAAGATTCTGGTTTGAATGTGGTTGGATACCTTACATGAGTCTATTGTGGATGGTATTATTTTGTAGATTGTATGGACCACCATACCAAAAAAAAATCTACCTACTATTGAATCCTACACATTTAAATATGAACATTAATTTTACAAATATTGATTTTAATATAAAAAATGGTATTATATGTAATAAAAATGAAAAATGGACATTTATTCCTTGATATTTACAATTATTCAATGATTATCTCAATGATGTAGATATTACAATATGCATACCTTCATGATTCCTTACATAAAGAAAGACTAGTTATTCCCTTGGAATCAATCATATAGTAATCAGAGATTATAGAAAAGAAAATAATCTATATTATATCATAAAATTAACAAACTAACAGATTAATTTAGGACATTACCCCATCCAAGTCCTTCTAATAATTTTTTATAGAAGAAATTATTGTAACTACATAGCTTTGGTAGACGTAGGGTTAGATTTTAATTTTTACCATCTACGTATCCTTCAAAACTAGATTCATAACCCAATTCCTTTTTCTATGTAGATAGATAATACTTATATTTATGTTCAATATTTTCTATAGATGTTCATTTACTTATAAAGCATCATACTATAAATATGTCCTTTGTACAGATATAAAGTAACCATTATTATAGTGGTTTGGGAAGCCCATTCGTAGATTTTTTAGTGTCTTATATTGTTTATGCCTCTAGTTTCAGTTTTGTCTATAAAGGTTAGCCATTAGATATGGCTAGAATCCTTATAGGATTTTACCTTTTTAGCTACCCTTTACAAGTTTTATAAACTAGAGAAGTTTATATGATCATAGGAAGTTATTCATAATCCTCTGGAAATAAATAAAAAATAAGGAAATTGGGCAAAGCTAATTTCTCTACTAATTTTGATTCTACTCGTTCCAAAATAGTTCCTAGATTTGGAAGTAATCTACCTAATAATATTATAAATTTACGTCTAAAATCATGGTATGCTAATAGGTGTTTACAAGATATTAAAGACAATATCCTCCAAGGTAGCATAATAAATATCAGAAATGAACTCGATTTTGATCTCCAAATTACCCTAGATATTGAAGAAAAACCAATTAATATAGAAGTATATGGATGATACTCTATTGACATATTTATTCACTATATATCCATAAAAAATAGTTCTACTAATGGGATATAAATAATTTTGAAAGCTATATATATATTGGTTTTATGAATAAAGTTTTTATACTAGGAACATAATTTTAAAATCATGCCAACGATGAAGGAATTATTTTACTCCAAGACATATGTGGTTTCCTTAATAGGATCCATAAAAGAATATCAATAATTTGATAAATTTGATTATTTTTTGATGATAAATTCTACATGCTAGCTAGAGTAGAATTTAATATATATCAACCTCTCCGATGGCCAACTAAGATCATCATTTTTAGCTCACAAGCTAAGAACAAAAGGGCCCATATATGTGGATGGCGTGATTACAAATATGTGATCAATGGAACTATTGTTCAAAAAAAACTATAGAATGGTTAATATATTATTTAGAGAATAATCCCCCATCTCCATAGTCGGAATTTAGTGTATAAGAATAACATTGGTAAATGGTTTAGTGCTTTCTCCATAAAACCATTTGTCTTGTGGAATAAACTCCACAATGGCTTAATGGTTACACCCTTAAAAGCATTCATCTAAGAAATGAAAATTTTAATAAGGTTTGAGTGGTATTATCCTACAACACTTCGGTCTCATGGCTAAAAATCACTATTTGGTTTGTTGGATAATGAAAATCTATCCGTTCGAGTGAACCTCAATCATTCTTTTATCAGAGTTGTCATTAAAATCATGGTGGATGCTAGCACATTAAAAACTTTATTTTTTCTCATTCACACAAAAATTATATCAAATATGGTTTAAAAAAGACAATAATACACAATCATCAATACATCTATAAATCTCTATAATAATGGCTTCATGTTCATGATCAGGAAGCAGTAAAAAATATCTTCCCATCATCATTTAAAGAATATAGGAATACAAGGCCTTCAAGAATACAAAAATAGTAGACTAAATAGGTATGGGATCCGAAATATTTTTTGAAAAGTATAAAATAATCTCTTTTACCAGAAAATATTGATAATATACTTTATTACTGGTATTTAAATCATCCTTCTGAGGAAGTAAGTGTCCCTGACCGATGGTATAATGGAAATATTGAAGTAAGAAATATAATATTTGGTTTTAATAATTTCCATTTTGATCATACATATTTTGGTATGATTCATTAATTAGCAATAAAATACGAAAAATATACATTTTATATGGATACTATCATTTTTATTTAGCCTTTTAGTAAGGAGACTACTTACAGTTTTATAAAATTATTCCCACAACTCTTTAAAAAATGCTTCCCTGGTTGAAGGTTTTTATTTAATCCTTAATCGACTATCTAATGGTTATGATGGTACTTATAAATTATTATGTGAAATTTATTATCTATATTTTTATTTTGGATAATATAACATCTAATTAGTTGTCAAATATAAATAATGTGAGATTTTCGATAACCCTGATAAGAACAAGAAAATTCATCATAGTTATGAATATTGTTTCCATCATCTTGATAAATAATATATCAAATAATACTATATCCATGAATTACTACTCATTCCATATTATCTTGAAGAAAGGTGGTTGAAAAACCATATGGATAACAATATTCTAATGTTTGGTGATAAAGACGTAAGTTACAATTGAAATTGAAAACTTAAAGACATCTAAACAACTGGTTTTATCTCTACACCAGTAAAATATGTCATATGTATGGAATCTAATTACAAAAATAAATTTGGAATTCCTTTCCTAATTTATTGCGATGCCATTAATCATATTTAGAGTCCTACAATAATGGTTGCTTTGATTTGACATTAATCTTTTTTAGACATGTCTAACATATTTATTTGTTAATTATCTCATAAAAGGACAATAATATTTGTATGCTCAATTTATTATAATAATTTTTCAATAACATTGTGAAAAACATCAATGGTAGGTTTTCCATTAAGACCCCACATGTCTCTTTATTTTATTTATATATTTGTAATATCTTGCATTGTACTTCTGATTTGAGTAATATAAAAAGCCATAACCATTCAGTCAATAGCCTCTACCATTATTTTGTCTTAATTAATCGACTAAGGTTATAAATAATTCAACCTAAATTGGTATCATAGTCATAGGCTTCCTTAAATGTGGTCAAAATATATATGATATTTTTTTTACACATCTGTAAATTCTTATCATTCTTCTAAACTACAGTAGTCATTATGAGTAACTTAATTATTGTTGCCTATTGAACTCCCCTAAAGGCTTGAGCGCCATTTTTATGATCTCAGTTATATTTTTTAAACACTATTTGTTATTTAGAACTCACATAGTGGACACCCTCCATTGAGTCATATACCTTGATACTATGTCAAGAATAATAATGGTACGATTCCATTAAAGGATCAAACATCTACTCCAAAATTGATATATCTACCTATGTAGAAACCATCAAGAAAGATCTAGGGTCTAGGAAAATAGCATATTGTATGGACATTACACTTCTTATAATTATGTCATCTTTTCCTAGAGAAAATACTTAATAAATATATAAATAAAATGGGATTAATTTTTATAGAGGTTATTTATAGTCACCCCTAAAAGATGACATAACCAAGTTAAAGGACAAATCTTTTATTTAGCATATGATTTCCAGCCTTCCAGTACTTCTAAAAGTGAACCATTACGAGAATATAAACACCATAGTTATGTTGCTAGATACAATGCCCATTTTCAAGAAAATTTTGATGATTTGTGTAAAGATGTCCAAAATATTAGACAATCTCTTGTCCATATAATTCCACTGTATAATTTGTCAATAATATTGTTAGCCAAACAGTAAGTGATCTTAATTTTATATCTATACAAGTTCAGTCAGTTAGTAAGGCTACTTATCAAAATAGTAATAGTCTTGGTATAATAGATAATCATTTTTAAATTATTCATAATTTTGTTTTCTATATACCACAAATTTAATAATCTATTTATGTCATTTATAAAAACATAAATTCATCACTTAATATGTTACACTCTATAGGAGATAAACTAGAACAATTTGATGACTAATTGTCTTTGTTATAAAATGGTCTATCATGTTTAGAAATAATAGAAGAAGACAAACGTGTTGAAAAGGAACAATAAAAAATTTAGGCATAGCTTAAAGTAAGTACCATCTCTTCCCAAGAACCTAACAGCATAATTATTAAATTATTTTCTGGACTATTCGGGGATGTTTGACTCATCCAAAGGATAACGCAGATCACAATATTATCAGAGGACTGTCAGTTATGAACTGTACAGATTATCGGTTAGTATAGATGTTTCTATAAATTCTACTAAGCTATATATAAGTAATCTGTATTTCCATTTTAATCAATGAGGACAATTCAGTTTTCTAACAAATCTGGTATCAGAGCTTCAACTAGCCTGATCAGAGCCAGGTACAGTAGTTCGGTGAAGAAAGGAGCATCCAGCCTGGACGTGGAAGACCAGAATTGACCACACAGTAGCTAGATCTAGAATCTAAAGCCTGTGTAGCATGTTTGAATCAATAAACACATGGTCAGCAGGGAGCTTTTGAAATGCAACAGCTGAAGACAACCAGCAGCAAATGCAAGAAGTTGCCATAGCGTGGGGGCTGATCGATAAAGGATGCAGTAGTCTTGGGCAACAATTCTACATGGAAAATGGAGAAAACACAGAGATGCCTGTAGAAGTCTATGGAGAAGTGCAGAAATTGGTGCTTATGGTAGAGATAAGCAGAAGTCTAGCAAGGAAATAGCTGAGACAAGCTGCAGTGATGATTGGTAAGAGTGTAAACCTGCACGATCAACATGGGCAAATCATTGGAAAAAGGAGCAGCATAAACACCTATGACCTATAATTATTGGTGAATCAATACCGACCACCTCTCACCGATTACTTCTTGAGTCAGATGATGAGGAGACTTCTCACAAAGAAGAAGAGCTGCAAGGGGAGCTGTATGTTGATCATGGAGAATTAGAACATCCACCAGGTAGTTTTTCACATCAACAAAGTAGTTCTTCACAACATAAAGCATGACTTGTAACAAAGGGATATGCTTAGAAAGAAGGCATTGACTACGAAGAAACCTTTGCACCTACTACAAAGATAAAGACCATCAGAGTTATTTGTGCACTGGCAACACAAAATGGATGGCAACTTCAGTAGATGGATGTCAAAAGTGATTTTCTTAATGGTGATTTAAAGGAAGAAGTATACATGACCCAAACTAAAGGGTTTTTTGATGAAAAACATCCTAAAAAGGTATGTCATCTAATCAAATCACTTTATGGACTGAAACAAGCTCCTAGGGCATGGTACACCAAAATAGATGATCACCTTTTGTAGCATAGTTTTATTCATAGCCCCTCAGATTCTAACTTGTACATAAAGAAAGTAGGAATAAAAATCGTCATTGTTGTTTTGTATATAAATAATCTTGTGATCACATGAGGTTTAGAAGATCAAGTTAATATTGTGAAGAATAACCTCAAAAGATCCTTTGACATGATTGATTGGGGTTACTACATTACTATCTTGTCTTGGAGATATGGTAGAAATTGAATCACAATTTTATATCCCAAATAAAAGATGTCAAGACACTCCTAAAAAAGTATAGAATGTCAGATTATAAGCCACGTTCAACACCAATGGAAAAATGTTTACAACTCTCTCGATTCCAAGATTCACCTCAAGTAGATGTAAATCTTTACAAACAACTCATTGGGAGTCTCATCTACTTGACCTACACTAGACCAGATATATGTTTTGTTGTGATCTATCTCTCTAGATTTATGTAGGAACCAAAGAAATGTCCCTAGTTTGCAGCAAAGCATGCTTTGAGATATGTCTGAGGTACACTTCAGTATGATCTAGAATAAAATAAGAATAGTCAGTTCTTCTTGTAGGGATACTCTGATTCAAACTACACTGGATCTATTGATGATATAAATTCAACATCAAGATACATATTACATCTTAGATCTAGACCAATCTCATGGATTATCAAGAATAAAACTATTGTTTCTCTATCATCCACTGAGATAGAGTATCATGCCATAGGTGGAGCTATGTGCAAAGTAATATAGTTACATCTCATACTAGCTGATATGGGCTATACTAAAAAGAAGCCACCTATCATTCATTGTGACAATCATGGTGTGTTAAATCTTGTAAAGAATCCTATTTATCATTAAAAAAAATGAATCACATAGAGGTCTAATGTCACTACATTTGAGAACAAGTTTTAAACCACCACATCCATCTCTAGTACTACCCTATAGATGTACAAATAGCAGATATACTCACTAGATGCCTTGAAAAGATGAAATTTGAAATTTTTAGGGGGTACATTTTTAAAAATAATGTAATATAGGGGGGAATGATAGCATAATTATTACATTAGTTTTGGGACTATCTAATGATGTTCAACTCATCCAAAGGATAACATAGATCACACTATTCTTGGAGGAATGTTGGTTATGAATTATCCATATTGTCAGTTAGAATCAGAGTTTTCTATAACTTCTACTAAGCTATATATATGTAATATGTATCTCCATTTTAATCAATGAAAACAATATAGTTTTCTAACAAAACCTATGGCCATTAAATTTGGACCTACTTATAGGATTGATGACTCAGAAAAATAATCAAGACTTAAAACTAAGCTTGTTGAGCCTTTGTCATCCTTCTCATGATAAGATATTTTATACCCATAAATACATGTTACCTAAACTTTGATTGGATTCTAAATCGTCTTACTGGAATCACTAATTGGTCTAAAACTATAAAAAACCTTAGATTATTTCTAATATTAATGCAACAACCAATTTTGTATTTTTAATAAAATATTTCTAGGGTAGAGTATTATAATGGTGGAATAGTATGTCTCTAAAACAAAAATAAACAAAATTATTTACATAAATAAATATAATAATCATACACTTCCAAATGCTTATCAATGAGTGTGTTCCTCCTCAAGGAAATAAATAAATTGAGGCAAACCTATGCCTGGAAAAAATTAAATTATGTGATCTTTCCCAATTTGAACCTTATAGCCTTTAATATAGGAAAATAGAGCATGAATCACACTCACATAATTAAAATGCCATAAAAAATTACTATTTAGAGTCATTGCCTTATGGTCTCATTGACAAGTTAATTTCATATATACAACTTAAGGGCCAAATTTAGATGCCATTAGATTAATTAATTTCATTGACATTTTCCCAACAACAGTTTATGTTATTTATCTCTCAAACTAAGGCTATACAAATATTTTCAAATAAAAAAAACCTCTAATTTCGCTATCCATTTTCGTGAAATCATACCTTATAGACTCAAACCCTACATAAAATACCCTAAAATTCTAATAAATGCTTATCTTTTAAATGGCATTTCATTTCATTTAGATGCACTCCTACCCCTAAATAAACTTATCTATGTCATCATCAATCTCATCATGCTCCTATCAAATCTATAAAATTTTATATTTGAAATCAAATTTTCCACATCACCTATTAAAGTATTTGTAAAAACAAACTCATCAAATTTATTTATTCCACTACCACATCAGTGTCATGGGATATCATAGATTGAGTTACTTATTTATAACATTAAGATAATGTATTTGAACCTATTTTAAAAATAACCACTCTTATTCAATACCCAAGGCTAATACACTAATATGGAGAAGGAAGTTCAAAACATCCCAATAAAAGACCACAAGGATAAACCCCTCCAAATAAAATCTATGGGAAAAGTATCCAACCTAATTTTAGGTATATAACCCCAATATTCAAATCACCTAAAATACAGACCATCCACCTAGACCATTCCTTTAATACAAGTATTGCATGTATTTAGAATAAGATATAATGCATAATACCAAAATACTTTCTAAAATAATTTTCTAGTCCTATTAATCCATAGGAATCAAATTTAAAGACTTTTAATTTACTAGATGATGAAGAATTATTTGAAGAAGATGATATTGAACAAGAATGTGTTGAGGAAAAATGTAAAAGAGAAGAATTAGATAATGAAATGGAAGAAGACTAAGAAGAAGAAACTTTTGAACATGTCCAAGTTAGTAAATAATTCACAAATATATCTTTACAAGATATTACATGTTAAATACTTGTGTGTACATTAGTCCCAACTATTGAATAACCTAAGGATGTCTACATCACTCAACTCCTAAATGCAAGGTGTGCCTAGTTCATAAATATGAAATAAATGGTAGATCATTAGATGCCCAATTAGATATAGGTGCATCTCATTATTTTGAAAAATTAGTCATTTTAGATAATTGGGAAACATTATAAAATAACCAAGTTTATGATTCTCTTTCTTTCCAAGGAAATCCATTTAAATCCAGACGGTTTAAGCACCAAGAGCCTTTTAAAATCTAGGGAAAAGAATTTCATTGTGATTTCTTCTAGTATAATTATATGCCTATTTATAACATTCTATGGTTAACCTTGATATATTATTACTCTCCATGTGGTATTACTCCTAAACATGTACTTTTTACTTTAAATGAAGAAAGATTAAGAACCCCTTATTTGCAATATGCCACTAAATAATTTTCTAAGACTATGAATCTATAATATCCTAGTACTATTTTAGAAGAAATCCATAAATTAGGAGAATACATCAAAGAATAAATATGTTTAGATAGTATAGGGAAATTTTGTCAAAAAATGATGCCATAAATGGAAATTATAATTCAGTGAGGCAAAATCATGAAAATCAACAAAAAGATTCCAATTTTAGTAGTTGATTATAATGACATGGAAAAATAAATCAAAGAATGTTTTGATAATAATTTTAAAAAATCATAAAGATCCTCCTTTTGTTGTTATGTATATTCATGTTCAATAAACATTTAGATAAAAAAAGGCAAACAAAATAATGGTCATTAATTACACACCATTAAATTCTATTACTGAGCCTTACCCTTACCCTATCCCAGATAAATCTTATCTTTTGTAAAAACTAGCAAGATTCAAGTATTTTTTCCAATTCAATTCAAATCAAGGTTTTACCAAATAAGATTTAAATAAAATAATAGATGGAAAATAGCATTCAATTGTCCATTCAAACATTTTCAATGGAATGTTATGCCTTTTGGGTTAATGAATGCTCCATCTTATTTTAAGGATCACATGGATTAAATTTTTAAAGACACCTGTGATTTCCTATGTGTTTAAATAGATGATATTTTAATATTCAATGGATCACTTGAATATCATTTAAATTTAATTCAATGTTTATATCATATTGCTAAAGAATTCATGATGGCAATTTTAAGCATCAAATTGTAATCATGCCAATAAAACTATGACTTCTTTGGAATTGTGGTGAAAATAGTCAAATTGATGTCCATTCACACATTAAATAAAATTTATTATAATTTTATTATATGTAAAATAATTTCAAGCATTTCTATGAATGCCCAACTATGTTAATAATTTCTACGAAGACTCAGGGAATGATATAATTATTCTCCAAGATTTTCTAAAGAAAAATAATAATTATGTCAAGACTAATGAATTAACCCATGTAGTCAAAATGATCAAAATTAAGGTATAATATTTACCATCATAGCATGTTCCTCTCACATAAAATTATTTTCTCTATACTAATGCTAATGATTATGCATGGGGAGGAATATTATGTTATATTAAAAATGGTAGATAGAATGTATGTGAATATTCTAGTGGAGTATTTATCGAACATGTGAGAAAAGGGATACTTTTTGATAAATAATCATATTTTATCAATAAATTCCTAATTTTTTTAATTTAGGAATAATGCATTTAAACCACTTCTTGATTCAAAATAATTGCATTAGTTTTCTCACTTTTAAATAAAAATACCATGGAATAAAATATCAAACTAGAAAATATGTGAGCTGGAAATAAATTTTCAATTAATTTAATTATCAAGTTGAGCTTATTTCAAGCACCAAAAATAATGTTTAAAATTGGTTAAGCTGAAATCCTGCTATGACACTAACACACTAGCCTATTCCAAGATTCAATTTGATAAGAATAAAAAATCCCTGATTTAATGAGTTGAATATTTTGATACAAGAACATAATATTGTGGAAGGAAAGAATGAAATATAAATAAGGTTTTAAATGGTTTCATCCATGGATTTATAATACTCATGAGCAATAAATATTTTAGCAAAGCAAAATGAATGAGAATTTACTATTCAAAGGTTTAATAGTGAACTTTAGCTCTTCCAATTTTTTGATCTCATCAAACGACCAAACTAGACACAAAAGGCAACAATTGTAACATAACATAATCATTTTATCTATTCATTAATTTAAGGTTTTATCCCAAATGTAATTCATGAATAAAAGTAATGCTCAACCAATATTATAGTACACAAAATTATCAGATGATAATTGAAGTGAAAATCTTTATTTTATAGCAATTTGAAGCCTGAAAATGATACTAATGGGACATATTGGAATACTCTTGAAATATTTCAAATAAGATGATTATTTAATCCCATTATTGAAAATAATTAGTTGATAAAATTTTAATTCCTGTTGGACCCTCCAATCTTGTCTACTTCTTCCTCATATTCCAATAATATATCACTTTAATATCGGGATGAGAATATTTTGTACATATTTTTGGTAGCGTTTTATGAAAATAAAATTTTCTTAGACATTGATTGTATATATTCCATCAAGACCCCTCATGTTTCTTTCTTTTATCAATAACTTTGGTATCTAGTGACTTAAGTTTATAGGTAAATATGATTTTTTACCTTTGTACCTAGTCTCCCTTTTCTTATACAGGAAGATATTTTCTCATTTAAATCATCCTAAGGTCATCAGTCTATAGTATTGAGTCTTGGTGTTGAGTCTTAGTGTGTCTTAGTATGTTCATAATCTTGGTATATGATCTCTTATTACACTTGGTGTAATTTTGAGGACCAAAAACTAATATTATTCTTTGTGTTTGTATATTTTTAATATCTTACATTATATGCCTTTCCCCATTACTCAAGATCATCATAAAATGGAACGTCTCCTACTCACATAGTTCATTACCATAATGGTCATATGTTTTATACACTATTACTATCAAATAGTATTTTGTTTTAAAAATGACAACTTTACCAACATAAAAAAAATTACATCCCTTCTAGCATAACTTGCACCTTTAGGAAAATTACTAGTTATATATGTCATAGACTTAATGTAATGTATTATTCCATGCGATTTTTATCTCTAAATTAAATGAATATACTCTAAATAAAATACACCTAACCATTTGAAATAAAAAAAATCTGTATAATGGTACTGGAAGTTACATAGCATATTCATGTGGTTTTATATTCATAATGTCCTAAATAATGACAATTTATGATTTATAAATTGTATAATTACTATTTATCATTTCACAGTGACAAGAATTTAGAAAATAAAATTATAGATAATTTTCAACAAAAAACCAAAATTAAAAAACCCTACAAACCTTTACTCATTAATATGCTTTTTATATTATTTAATAGGAGTTTTGATACATCATTGACATTAAAATATACATGAGTATAATATTGAAGTTATATCCCTGATTATCCTTAAGAACAAATCTCCATTCATCCCCTACTTGAAATCACCATGAATATATACGTATTGATCCCAAATTACCAAAAAGTTCTTTAAGAAAAATCCAAAGATCAGACCAAATTGTGTTAAATGACATAACCTGATAGTTAATGTAGACACCTAAATTTTGTTCAAAATACTTTTCCTTACTTTATTTTCCTCATTTGCCATACTTGATTTAATTGGGCTTAAATCCTTATCTTAGGAATTTTACATACCCACTCAAAGTTTCATGTCCATTCTTCAATCTCATAAATATGTCTAACACTTACCATAATATATTCTTTAGCTAAATATCACACATTTCTATGTTGTGCCTTAATATTTAGCCCATGTTTATCCCTAGTCAAACTTGGAAGTTGTATAGGGCTACCCTAGTCAAACCCATTGGCCACCTTTTACCAAAAAATTATGATAAACATTATTTTTTAGGTCATTATGTCTTATTATAAAAAATCTACACCTAAATCAAAGCCTATTATCATTCCTAAAGTTATCATAGGTGGGTAACTTGTCCTAAAACACCCTATATATGCAAATTTTTATCAACTCATCTAATAATAACAAATTAAGAGAATCCTATAAAGATAAGAGATAATAGAAGAAATTATTCAAGCCCCAATATTCATCATTACTCATACATCAAGTTTATATTCATTGATTCATATCTTACACACTTAATATGGAGTTGTTTATCTCAGTATCTCATCTGCATCTTGTACCAAAGGATGCAATTTAACATAGAGATATTATGTTTATACAAAATTATAACTACTTGGAGGGTTAATTGATACAAAATTCCTACAATAGATTAGAATAATAATGTAAATACCATAAATAAAACTACAAACTCATAGCATAAGAATATATTACATTAAAAAGGGATCCAGATTGTATTACAATATTATGGGCCTCTTTGAGGTGATAACCTCCTTTGATCAAGCTCAATATAATATAATTTTTGGAAGCTTTTTCTTAGTCTAAGCTCTTATTTATAATAATTATATCATAACTAACTACTATTTCCTATGCTTGTGGTATTATTATAATTAGTTTAAGAAACAACTGATAAGGTATATGTGTATATAGTTTTTATTAAATATAATAATTACAAACTAAAAGTTATGATGAATGAGACCTAACATTCCCTCCCCCTTAAAAATATTTTCCATCAAAGGTGAAGATGATGAAACTAAATTGTTGGATTTGAAGGATGGGTTCCCACATCGCATCTTTTGGTTGCATTCCATACCACTAGACTAAAACATCAGTGATGGTCTGATTATGAAGATGTCAGGAGCATCTATATCATATATATTTAGGTTTAAGGATGAGATCAAACTACACATAATGTTTTGTCATTACTATTTGATTTGTGGCATGTCATGTCCCTTTTTTAGTGGACATCGATAGACTTGATGATTAGCCTATTATGCGACCCTCGTACGCTGATAAGATGGATAGAGGGTCATGATGGAGCTTGGCTTGGCTTCAATTAGCAAAATTCCTATAGTTGGCTTGCATTCGGGTCTTTTGGGCACATTTGTCTAAGCTCATATTATATAGGGAATGTTAGCATTCAGTGGAGAATCCTTGTTATGGCATGATCATGTGCAGAATCACTCCCTGGTTCACCAGCTTCAAATGGTTCAAGGATTCGACATGTATTGAGGGAGATATTAATATTTGATTGATTTAATCAAATATTAATTATTTAGCCTATTTTTAATTATGAAACCCTAATTAGGACAAGCACATCTTTTTGAGGGTATAAGGGTTTCTCATGGAGGCCATTATTGAATTATGATTTGATTATTGATTTTGATATTGAAGAATTCTTCTGTGAAGACTGAGCCAAGGGTTCAAGGATTCCATTTGCATTGGAGAACATCCACTCTTCAGTGTGTGTGATTCATAGGCTGTGAAATATTAGCTAATTTATTGCCAAATTGAGAGATAGCTTCATACAGAAGTTATCATAGAGGTTTATAGGTTTGAGAGATAACTTCATACAGAAGTTATCACAGTATTCCAGGTATTTATTTCATTAGTTTTGATTCAATAAATTATACAGATAGAGATTTTCTATATTAGTTCCATATTTCTTGAGATCTAGTATTCAACATAGAGGCCGCAACATCTTATCTTGTTTCTGTACGGAATCCGTATCGATTCGTGCAAGTTCATACAATTCTGCATCAGGTCGTACAGAGCCACAAGCAACTCAGAGACCGACATCGACAATCCAGTGACCGACATCAGCTGACTGAAGACCGACATTGGCATAATAGCTGATCGACAGTGATCGACATCGGCAGTATATCGATCGATGATGGCATAATAACCGACGTCGGTGGCTGTGAGTCGACACAAAAAACTTGAGCCGTTCCAAAATTTTAGGTTTTATTTTAAGTTTTATAAAAGATTAGGGTGTTAAGATAATATTTGTAATATTCTTTGATATGCATGATAGAGGACTTATTTGTAATCAACTGGGTGAATAATACGATTAGTGATTTGGTAGTTAAGAGAATTACTATGGTTTATTGTTTATTTGAATTTATTCTGCAAAATTATATCTTTGTTTGGAGCTTTTGTCTTTTCATATTCCCTATTGGTTGGGGATATTACAGTGGTATCAAAGCTTTTATAGGAAAAAAGGAGCCCCTAAGTAAAGGACATTATAGTGGTATCATAGTTTTAGAGCTTTCTATATTCCATATCAGAAGGGGATATTACAGTGGTATCAGAGCCAAATTCCTGCCATCCTGTTGGGTAGTTTGGGTAGAACAGAGCCAAATTCTTGCCATCCTATTGGGTAGATCAGAGCCATGATTAGTAAATCATGGGTACTTCAAGTACTCAAAAATAGTGGGACAAGGATATGGAGAATCTAAAACAAAGTTTGAAGAGGTTAAATGAATTTCTTTCATACCCTACATTCAAAGACAAATCCACATGGTATATGATAGCGAATGAGGAGTGGGACTTATTAAATCCTCAAGTTTGGGAGATGTTGTCTTTTGATCACTTTGTTAAGCTAAGGAGAGAGCACTACAAATCACTTAGACGGGGCAACAACATGTCCCATGATTATTATGAGATAGGAGATAGTGAAGATGAGGATGAGTCTGATGCTTGCACTCAGAGTGGGGAGGTGTGCTCAGATGTTAGTGCACTGAGGGTTGATGATATCTTAGCTATGGCAGAGATTGTAGAAGAGTCCCAGGATTTGATTATTACAGATGACACTCAGGAGAATGCAGTGGAAAATTTTGAGGACTTAGTTTCCTCGACAGTTTCCTTCGATACGGAGGAGTTAGACAGTGATGTTACAGCTGTTGATACTTCGTATGTCAATATGAGCTTTGGAGTTGATTTGCAGAGTATGGATGGTAGTATTATAGAGGTCAGTGATTTTGAGTCTACTCTTTTGTACCATGCATCAGAGGAGGATTGTAGGAGACAATCTAGCCAGTGCCACCATGTGTCTAGTCAACTGAGAGTTAGTGAGCGAGACATTGCTACCACTTGAAAGCATTTCGATGCTGCTCGATAGTTGTTAGCAGTTTACGGATGGGGTTCTCCTACTAGCATTGAGTAGGGAGGTAGTTATTTATCCTTGACAGAGATCCACTCTTTATGGGAGGCTATCTAGATTTTGAGACATAATTATATGCAGTTGGTAGCCGACAGAGATTATCTTATGGAGTGGGGTAACACAGCGTATGATGCATTGTTGGTCAAGGAAGTTAAGTTGAGTGAGTTTACTCAACAGCTCGAGATGACTTTTGAGATTCTTGAGAGTACGCAGTTGGCTTTTGAGGAGTCATAGTTTCATTTGGCTGAGGTGACTACGGAGTTGGAGCATTTGTGGTCTTCACCAGTGCCAGACCCAGTTCATTTGTATATTGAGATGGTTGGTGGTGAGTACATTCCTGAAATGGCTGTTGAGGAACATGTTCAGGATTTAGGAGTACCTATTCCTGATGAGTTTGGCATACCAGTGGAGTTGAGTTTCCAGGTTGATTCTTCTCACACCGATGACAGTGTGGTACAGTTGGTTGTGCCACCTTTACAAAGGGATCAATTATGGGATGGATTGGCACCATCTTTTGTAGATGGAATTGGTAGTTTGAGTTGTCCATTCTACTTGGGTTATGATACTTCGAGAGTTTGTTTCTCATGTGTTCTTGACTATGGCAGTTATGCTTTTAGAGTTTGGTTGAGTAGTATTTCCCAGTTTGATTATCAGTTCCTCTTGGTTATATTTCAGAGGATATTACAGGAGCTTACATTGATTAACAACAGTGCAGAGCATAACTACATTTGGGATCTAGGTGGATCTAGTGGTTCATTATTCTGAGATTGCTTGGGGATGAGCAATTTCTGGAGGGGTGGATTGTCATGTCCCCTTTTTTAGTGGACATCGACATAATTGATGATTAGCCTATTATGCGACCCTCATAGGCTAATAGGATGGATAGAGGGTCATGATGGAGCTTGGCTTGGCTTCGATTAGCAAAATTCCTATAGTTGGCTTTCATTCAAGTCTTTTAGGCATGTTTGTCTGAGCTCCTATTATATAGGGAATGTTAGCATTCAGTGGAGCATCCTTGTTATGGCATGATCATGTGTAGAATCACTCCCTGGTTCACCAGCTTCAAACGGTTCAAGGATCTGACATGTATTGAGGGAGATATTAATATTTGATTGATTTAATCAAATATTAATTATTTAACCTATTTTTAATTATGAAACCCTAATTCTAATTTAAGAAACCCTAAATAGGGCAAGCACATCTTTTTGAGGGTATAAGGGTTTCTCATGGAGGCCATTATTGAATTATGATTTGATTATTGATTTTGATATTGAAGAATTCTTCTGTGAAGACTGATCCAAGGGTTCCAGGATTCCATTTGCATTGGAGAACATCCACTCTTCAGTGTGTGCGATTCAAAGGCTGTGAAATATCAGCTGATTTATTGCCATATTGAGAGATAACTTCATACAGAAGTTATCACAGAGGTTTATAGGTTTGAGAGATAACTTCATACAGAAGTTAACACATTATTCCAGGTATTTATTTCATAAGTTTTGATTTAATAAATTATATAGATAGAGATTTTCTATATTAGTTCCATATTTCTTGAGATCTGGTATTCAGCATAGAGGCCGCAACATCTTATCTTGTTTCTGTATGGAATCCGTACCGATCCATGCAAGTTTGTGCAGTTCTACATCAGGTCGTACAGAGCTGTAGGCAACTCAGAGACTGACATCGGCAGTCCAGTGATCGACATTGATTGACTGAAGACCGACATTGGCATAATAGCCAACTGACAGTGACTGACATCGACATTATATCGACCGATGATGGCATAATAACCGACGTCGACGATTGTGTGTCGACACAGAAAACTTGAGCCGTTCTAGAATTTCAAGTTTTATTTTTAGTTTTGCAAAAGATCAGGGTGTTAAGATAGTATTTGTAATATTCTTTGATATGCATGATAGAGGACTTATTTGTAATCAACTGGGTGAATAATAAGATTAGGGATTTGGCAGTTAAGAGATTTACTGTGGTTTATTATTTATTTGAATTTATTCTGAAAAATTGTATCTTTGTTTGGAGCTTTTGTCTTTTCATATTCCCTATTGGTTGGGGATATTACAGTGGTATCAGAGCTTTTGGAGGAAAAAAGGTGCCCCTAAGTAAGGGACATTACAGTGGTATCAGAGTTTTAGAGCTTTATATATTCCCTATCAGAAGGGGATATTACATGGCATTATGACTAATAATTGTCCTTAAACATAAGACATGAAAAACATGATGGATACGTGAAGAGAAGGAAAGTTATAGGTTGTTTACAATAGGACTAATCTAATGAAGAGTCTTATAATATACATAAAACCTGGGATAAATTTTTTTAATATATTTATCTTGATATAGGATTGAGTATAGTGTTATAGTTAGAGGAAAACCATATCTTCAGGTTGTAACATGTGTTTAAAATGATGTTCATCCATTTTTTACTTCATTTAATTGGACACCATTTGGATATTTGCCTTGAGAAAGGAAAAAATATTATCCTATGTTTTAATATTAGTATCCATTTCCTACACATGGTATCTATCAATAAGATAATAAAGAAGATAAAGTTGTTCTTGACCAAAGGCAACTTCACAAGGAGTCATCTTGGTGGTTATGTGATAGAAAATGTTGTACCACCATTATGTAAGTGATTAACATTTTAACCATCAATTTTGTTGATTACAGGTAAAAATGTGTATATATTATTCTATAAAAATATAAAATTTTCATTAAGGGTATTTATTTATGGGTGTTATTGCAAGGTCATATTTAGTTGAGTACATGTGTGCTTAAAGAGTTCCTACCAGAAGTGACTTATGAAAACTAAGTTGTAAGCACATATAATAGAAGTGGTGATATCATGTATGTAGAATATTTGATCAAGGAATGTTTGGGTGATGGTACAATCAATGGAAGGATGAAATAAGGAACATAAATGAGCATATTTAGAGAAGCAATCTACCACCACCAGAATGGCTAACTTTCTGCTAGATTTGTTATGCCTTATATAAGAAGGATGGAGATGTTTTTATAAATTCATTATAGAATGGGCAGTGGTTTTAATAAGCAATGAATTTCCATTTTTTATCTTTTGTGATGATGACATACTTCACATTCCTCTACAAATTTCTTGATATCTATCTTGATGCCTATACAAATAAACTATGGTGAATGCATTCATAGGTCTTTAAAAATTTGTAATGACCTATAGAAAGTGTGGCATGTAACTCATTAAAAATGTTGTGTTGGAACCTAGATCTAGAAAGTAATACAATTTGGATTTTATCGAATAAGGATAATTTGTTCCAAGTATAGTTGGGTTTGGAAGCCAAATCCACATCTACTTTTCAAACGATTTTCTTTGTGTGAATGTCTTGCTACCACTCTTACTATATGTCATGCATCCATTTTGAAATAGCAATAGATAAGGTAAATATATGTGTGTTATTCATAATTTTAGTATAGTGCATCAATGACCAAATTTTACTTGACCCTATTATATGTGATATCATAAATATACACCATTAATTTTAAAACCTAATTTTTTAAAACTAGGGAAGAGAACTATTGCTTCAATAACTATTTGAAGATTTGATGATCAATTTTTATGCAAAAATTTAGAACCAACAGGTATGGTTTCCACTTACTAAAAACATAGAGGATAGCCTTCATTTCCTTCTCATATGTTCACTACCCCAAATTATGCCCAGTAATGGATTTTAAAATTAATTCAATGGAACATAAATATTTTATAAGGATAGAACCAGTACCATTTCCACATGTGTCACTTTCAATGACAAATGTCTTTGATAAATTTGGCTTCAACAAAATAGGTGTTTTACACATAGCCTACATGAGTACAAAAAAAAAATATTTATTTGTAGGAGAATACAAAAAATATAAATGTTTTAGCATCTTGTTATATGGAACAACAATATTCCCATAATCTTTCAAAAAATTACTATATTACCTAATGAGTCCAATAAATCCACAAATTATTTTGAGTGATTTGGGTTTAGGTTAATTTTTCATGGTCTCAAATTTCATCCAGTCAACCTAAACAATGGATAAAAAGACAACGTCTCCTAGTTACTCCACCTCCAATTGACCAAAGAAACATTTTGACCTTTTTGCATTGATTTAGTGGTATTTAAGAAGGTGTAAGGTTGGATATGTTTTTCCCAAGTTTTTCTATAAATAATGATATCTTCAAAGAATAATAGAATGAATTTCATCAAAAATTAGAAAATAATTATGGTCATCAACCATAGAAGCTAGAAAGGGTATTGGTAAGCCTAAAGGCCATGACCCAAAATTCATAGTGATCAACATATGTGAAAAAAGACATTTTAAAAGTACATTCATCCTATAAGTGAATCTAATGATAGTGAAATCATAGTTATAATTATGGGAATAAATTATCACTATGAAGTTCATATCTCACTTGGATATGCAATTTATATTTAATAGTGAGCTTGTTTAGCTCAAAAAAATCAATACAGAGCTATGAATATCCATCTTATTCGTGAACTAGTAAAACTAGGGAGAATTATGGGCATTTTTTGGATGAATGACTCCTACCTTAGAAGTTCGTAAACCATCTTCTCACTTTTAGTTTTATATTAAAAATGATAATGGTATCATCAATAGTTTAGGAGTAAACTTCCCAGAAGGAGTTGAATACAATGGTATTTTTATCAATGAGGTAGTAAGACTTTTGGTTCCTCGAATATTGATGCATGTATGGCTAGTTTTTTTTAAGTTAATAGGTAGGTGGGAATCAAGTGATATGTTTAGCTGAATAGAGGAGAGTTGAGTCATGATTCCATATGAGCCTTTCTTGAAGAGATTCTCCATGCAATAAGAATTGATGATATAGGTAGATCCTGGTAAGATGAATTTTAATGTGTATTACTAGAGATTTTCAAATAACTACATCTAATGTTTTGAAAAATCCCATGAGATAAGGCCAATAGTGTACAACCATTGGGCTCCAATAACCTTAGCACATCCTCCCAAGGGTAAGGCTAACATGTTTTTCTTAGGGTATAATCCCCAAAGGAAATTTGAATGTAACAAAATTTTCCTTCACACAACAATGTTCTTATATTGGAAATCATCACATTAAAGCTAGAACAAGGGTGTGTGAAATAATTGGATTGTTTATTTAGCCAAATATCAATGAAATTATGTGCACTACTAGAGTCAATGATAATAATCATGGGGTGTTTTCTAAATACCGCTTTAGACTTTAGTCTGAGGATTTATTACCCTAGGGAAGGCATGCATCTAATATTTTCAATGTGACTCTATGTGTTAGGTTATTCAAATTCATGTTATTCATCATGGGAGTCTTGAACATCCTCCCATTATTTAGCATCTCATTGTAACTTGACATCAAAAATATAAAACTTATAATCAATGCACTTATGTCCTCTAGAGTTAAGTGTGTATTTCTACCTCCATAAGGAATTTAATGGGGGTGAATTTTGGAGGAGGGTTTATGACTGGATGTGGTATTGTAGATGTTTTGAAATAATAAAAACTAGAAGATCAATATTGGGAGGTGTTATTACCTTCTTCAAGCTTATCCAATCCTAAACATTCCTTCATGTTCTCTAGTTTAAACCTCTTGATAAGTTTACATGAATTATATTTTTGATCCCACTAATGACATAATTATTGAAAATGTCAGCACTTAACCTTTTGATTTCATTGGCCAACTTTTCAAATTCACCTTGATACTTATGAATTATTCCTATTTTTCATTGTTAGGTCAAGCCTTAGATGAAATCATTATAAGAAATGGGACCAAAGTGAAAAAATAAGAGCTTGAAAAAATCATCCTAAGTGAGTTATATATGAGTTTTTTAATACCATTGGGACCACTAGATAGATTACTTCTCTAAGTGAAATATTATGATGTGTACCTTATCTACCAATAAAGTATTATGCAAGTTGAAATTTTTTTAACATAGTGAATCTAGTTGGTTGGTTATGTACTATCAAATATTAAAAAGTCCAAATTTAGTTCCACATAATATGGTTTGAGATCTAAATTTGTGTTAATACTGAATGACCCCATTAATTATATTATAGAGCATTCTATTTCTTGTATTCATGTTGTGTAGTAACTCATTCAACTTGGTGAGTCAATAGTCAAACTAAGATTGAAATTCCATTCAAAATTCCTAAATGTTATGTACTATGGATTAGATTTCCACATGGGTGACAACCATTGACTAGAGGGGTTTGGAGATGTCATCAAAAGTTTATTGAAGTTATATGATAAAATTATAGGCTTTATGAGATGTTTGCAATAGTATAATTTTTATGAGGGTTAGAAAAGTGTTTTTAGGGATGCATCAGATAAATTAATTTATATGGAATTTTTTAATCACAATATGAACTACCCATTGAAATGATCATCTCAATGAGAAAGTCACGATGTTATAATCATCCTATTATCAATAAATTATACTTTTTTTTCTTTTCTACCCAATAGGTAGTATAAAATGTTGAAATAACTAATATATAACATCCTAATTCTATCGATAACTATATTTATTATGTTTCTATCACTTGGAAAACATGATAATTTTTATATTTGTTGGTTATTACTATAGTTTACAAGTAATCGAAGTTGGATCGATGATTGTACTGATTCTAGGTGTTAATTATGAAATATATTGAGAGGGGGGTGAATCAATATATTATATATCTTTTACTTAATTTGATTTCTTTTCCTTAACCACTTAATCACACATTCAATAAATGCAATAAAATTGAAACAATAATATGCACCACATGAGAGAGAGAGAGAGAGAGAGAGAGAGAGAGAGAGAGAGAGAGAGAGAGAGAGAGAGAGAGAGAGAGAGCAGAGTGGAAAAAACCATAGAGAACAATCTCAAGTATATGAATGATCATTGACTCAAATTACAAAGTTCACAAGCACCAACTTGCAGGAGCACCAACCCATTTTCTAGTCACCAACACAACAACTATTTGTGAGCACCAACCCATAGTATCACCAACCCCTTCCAAAGATTTGTGAGCACAAACTCACAAGAGCACCAACCCCTCTTGTATATAAAACATAACTATCTCTCAATGTTTCTTACTCAACAAATGATAGAACTCTATAATATCTCCTACTTTTCTCTCCTCTAAAATAAATGCAAACCATGCAATCTCTTGTATATAAAGAATGGCTTCTTAATACTTTATTTATAGCTTTCCAAATGACCTTTGGCATTCACCCTTTGTTACCCTTAAATAATCATGGAAAAAAGTGCCAAACTTACATGACCCTTTATATCCTTCTATTTGAAAAGTCACATGGTGACTGTTCATGAACAAATGCAATCTTTCCTCTTTTGACTTTATCTTGGTGACTTTTCATATTCCTCAAAGTGTCCCTTCATGGAAAAATTCACCACACCCTCTTTTGTCTTCACATGGTGACTCTTGGAATATATCAAGATGACTCTTCATGAGAAAATGCGTCCCATTCCTCTTTCGTCTTTACCCCCTGACTCTTTGAATTATCCATGGGCCCTCTTTTGATGTATATGCAACCAAAAATATATTCATTAATATTAAATAAATATTAAAACACATTAGCCAAGATATGAATATTAAAAACACCATTAAATGAAATAGGACCTTTATCACCAATACTAAACCTTTGACATCAATGACAATATTTCCAATAATCTCCCCCTTTGTCATTGATGGAAATCTCAAACTAAAACTGTGACATCCTGAGACCTGCACTACACATGCCAACCTTCACATACTACCATCTAAAAAAATACATTAACTCCCCCTTGCTATAGTAACCTATACCTATTTATGCACATGTACCTATACCTATACCTATTTTTGTTCTTCTCCCCCTTTGACATCAATGGTAAAGTGTCTATCCTAGAGATAACACTTAGCTCTACCTCAATTGATGTTGATCCTTAATGTCAAGAAGTAAAATAAATTACTCCAAACTTCTCTAGAAAATACTCAAATGTGTCTTTTGGTAGTACCTTTGTGAAAATATCTATAATCTACTCTGAAGTACAGATATATTCCATCTTACCTTGTTGATCTACAACCTTCTCTCTCAAGAAGTGATACCTAATGGGAATATATTTTGTTCTTGAATTCATCAATAGATTGTTTGAAATATTAATAGCACTTGTGTTGGCATGAAAAATAGAAATAGGTTTATCATATTTTACCTTGATATCTTCCAAAATTTGGTTCATCCAAAGCACTTGAGTACAACACAATACTAATACAATATATTTTGCTTTAGCTATAAAAAGTGATATTAAATTTTGCTTTATTACTTAGCCATGATACTAAGCTATCATCGAGAAAGAAATATCCTCCACTTGTACTCTTTTTATCATCCAAAAAACATACCCAATCTAAATATGTATAAGTAACCAAAGTTAAATATCTACCTATGGGATACCAAAATCCATAATCTAATGTCCCTTTGATATATATTAATATTCTCTTCACCAACTGAACATGACTATCTTTGGGAGCTGACTGATATCTTGAAACCATACCTACTACATGCATGATGTCTAGCCTCGATGCTGTCAAATATAAAAGACTACCAATCATAGATCTATACAAAGATTGATCTACAATAGGTGAATTTTCATCCTTATTCACGTTATTGCATGTACTCATTAGTGTGCCAACTAGTACATAATCCTTAAAACCAAATTTATTCAACATTTCCTTGGCATATTTACATTGAGATATGAAAATTTATTTATCGGACTATAATATTTTTAACCCTAATAAAAATCAAATTCATTTTGCATATTATCAAAAAAAATATTTTGTCATCTTTTTAAAGTTTCCTCCAAAAATGATGTCATTAACATATATCACAAAAATCAATCGATACTCACCTTTTCTTTTGATGTAGAGATTACTGTCAGCAAATCTTCTTTTGAAACCTTAATCCTATAGGTACTTATCGAGTCTTACAAAATAAGCTCTGAGATCTTGTTTCAATCCATACAGTGATTTCTTCAATTGGCATACATAACTACTAATATTTGAGTGAATAAATACCTTAGTATTCTCAATGTAGACCTCTTCTTCTAGATTCCCATTTAGGAAGGTATATTTGACATCTATCTAAAACACTTTGAAAATTTCATACACTGCATATGCAAGAAACATTCTAATAACCTCTAGCCTTACCAATGGTGAAAAATTTTCTTCAAAATATATTCCTTGAATCTGAGCATATCCTTTACATACTAATATTACATTATTCTTAGTCACATCTCCATTTTCATTCATCATATTTCTCTAAAATTATTTTGTTCCTATCACATTGTGATCTTTTGGGCTAGGCACTAGTTCCAAACCATCATTCTTTTCTATCTAATTTAATTATTTATCCATTGATTTAACCTAATTCTTATCATGTTTATCTTTTTGAAAAGTTATAGGCTGAATTTTGGACAATAAAGGGAAATTAACTTGCTCAAATTCACTTACCATCATTCTTCTGGTGTGAATTCTTTCATTTATGTACGTGATAATGTCACTTTCATTATGATTTCTCTACACATATTTGGATGGGGTTTTGATGTAATTTTTTAATTTGTTCTTATCTTCATCTTATTCTTCAAAATATTCCTCTTCAATTATTTCAAGAATGTCTATTGGATCATTGATTCTTTGTGCTCCATCTTCTTATATCCTGACACTTTCACTTTCAACTGTTTTCTTGGTTCTTTTGTTGTAACATTTATAAGCCATGATTTTATAAGAATAAATAAGAAATATACCTTCAGTTTCTCTAGATTCGAACTTATGTAGTTTTTCATCGGTTCTATTCATGAAGCATCTACTACCAAAAACTCTTAAATAATCAATTGTTGCTAGTTTGTCTTTCTATAGCTCATAAAGAGTCTTATCACTATTGACTCTCAATAATTCTCTATTATAAATATGTACTACTATAGCAACTATCTCTCTCTAATATTTATCTTTTATCTTAGATTCATTTAGTATTATCCTCACCATCTCTTAAACTATTATGTTTCTCCTTTCGACTAGTCCATTTTATTGTGGAGTTCTAGCTATTGAATAATGTCTCTTTATTATATGGTCTTCACAAAACTCAATAAACTAATATGACATGAATTTTACTCCTTGATATGATCTTAGACACTTAATATTCAAATCAGTTTCATTCTCAACTAATGCTTTAAAATATCTAAAAGCTTCAGATTTTTTCTTTAAAAATATTATCCAAGTTATACATGAAAAATTATCAATAAACAAAATGAAATATTTATCACCTTGAGTACTTTGAGTTCTTATAGGTCCAAAAAAATTAGTGTGAATAAGCTCTAACATCTAAGTGGTCGAGTACTCTTTTTTTTTGAACCACCTTCTAGCCTGCTTCCCATGCTGACAATGTTCATAAAGCATGTTAGATGACTTTGTAATCTTTGAAGATTTCTGACTGCTTTCTTCTTATTCATGTTGATAAGATTATCAAAATTTGTGTGTCACATTCTCATATTCTATAGCTTACTTTATTCAATCTGACTCAAACAACATCTTTAACCTTTGATATCTGATAACATATACAAATTATTGCATGTTCTCTGAGCATCTGCAAGTAATATATCTAAATATTTTCTCCTAATTTCACAACCTTCTAGATAAAAATTTAGTGTGTTCTCTTGATCACACATTCTAATTATAATCAAAATATGATACTTAAGACCTTCTACATACAAAATATTTTCAATTTTAGTTCTACCATTATCCAAACTTAGTGTACCTTTTCTAGTAATTTTGGTAGTAGTATTATCTCTGAATTTCACTATACCACCATTGATCTTCTTCAAGGTTATGAAATTACTCTTATCTCCTATCATATGCTTTGAACATATACTATCAATGAACCATGGCTTTTCTTCATTTATTTCATGCAAAGCTATCTTAACCAACATAGACTTTTCATGTTGTTTCTTCTACCATGAACCTATCTAAACTTTCTTATTGATGAAGGGAGCCTTAAAACTCTAGTCCTTCTTGACTGACTCAAACATGCTTCTATAATATCGAGCTATGTATTTTAAGTTATTTCATTTGTAACATATTATGTCCTCTTCATTAAACACTGATAGAGGAGAAAAAGAGTTATGGCTATTACTTGACTTTGCATGAGTTCACTTCTCCTTATTTCTAAAATTGTTAGTCCTTTCTTGAAATTCTATTTTTTTTATGACTATATCTATTACAATATAAATAGTAACCATAAGAATAGGATTAATTTATGTATCTTTGACCTGATTGCCTTTTGTAACTCTATTCCTTCCAACCTTATTTGTTTGATATATCTTATGTATTCTTCACTTATTCCTTTTTTATTTCCTCATTTGTAAGAGCTTCAGCATAGCTCTTTCCTTTTTTTATGTTAACCTTGTCTGCAGCCTCTCCTTTTTCTTTTTTAAATCGGATACCTATCTTATCTGACATTGATCTTTGAATTTCTAATATCTTATTCAAAATATTAGTGCTATTATTAAAATTTGAATCGTTGGTTGCTCTATCATTGATTGCTTTATTTGTTTTCTCAAGATCTACTTTCAAAGAAACAATTTCAGTAACATACCTTTCAAATTGTTTACTTAATTTTTCCAACTATGTTTTTAGACATTTTTCATTCTTCTTGGCTTCTTCAAAGTGTGATTATAGATATTCAATTATTTCTTTTGACTCTTTTTTATTTTTATCGATCTTGATCATTAATATTCAATTATTCTTTTAAAGAGCTTTTAACTCTTGTAAGGCACAAATGAGTTCTCCTTCCAGATTCATTTAATCTTCATCATGTTCTTCTTCTTAATCATCTATACTTTTACTTACAGAGGCATCTTCATGTATGGCCATGAATATAATCTATTCTTCTTCTAAATCACTGATTCCACTATCTTCAATTGAGCTAGGATCTTTAGAATAAAAATCTTATTCTCGAATCCCTTCTTAAATTTTCCTTTGAAATTCTTTTTGTATGTAGACTTTTCTTATTCATTGTCACCATTACCCTTATCTAGGCACTTAGCTATAAAATGTCCAATACTTTCACAATTAAAACATTTAAAAAGTAACATTCCTTGATATTTACCTATGACCTTTTGTAGCTTGTGAATGAATAGAGCTCTATTTTCATCTTCATCATCTCTAAAATTATCACTTGATTCTTGAATCTTAGCTTTCTCTTTCTTTGATGTCTTGAAAGTAGCTTCTCTCTTTGAGGGTTTATCTTATTTGATCCACATCTCATATGTTGTAAGAATACCATGTAGCTCATCCATCTTTAGATTGGTTAAATTCTTCATCTCTTCAATTGCCAAAATTTTTGCATCATATCTCAATGGTAGAGATCTCAAAAGTTTTTGTTCCACAATTGATTCTTCTAACTTTTCTCCAAGACCTTGAATTTGATTAACTATTTGATCAACCCGTAAAAGATAAGTTGTTATATTTTCTTCCTCTTCCATCTTCAAAGTCTCAAAATATCTTTTGAAAGTCTAAAGTTTAGCTTATTGAACCTTTCCATCCCCTTTGTAAATATTTTCAAGTTTTAATCAAGTTTCATGAGCAGATTTACATTGCATAACTTTAACAAATTTTAATTCACATAAACCACATAAAATAGCAATTAAAGATTTAACAAGTGTTTGTGGCTCCTCATATTACTGTAATACTACTTACCAAATGTCGAATCTAAGGGCTATCAAAAAGGTCATCATCCTTATTCTCCAAAAAACAAAATTTGTCCCATCAAAGAAAGGTGCCTTATTTGTAAGAAAACTTTCATGTGATCTAGCCATAGTGTGTTCCTTGATCTACCTTCAAGCTGTAAAACTTTTTAAAAAGGAATCTACTCTAATACCAATTTTTAAGTACAAAATATACTAAGAGGGTGAGTGAATCATTATGTTATATATCTTTTACTTAATCTAATTTATTTTCTTTAACCACTTAATCACACATCTAAGATATGAAATAAGACTAAAATAATACTACGCACCACAACACACACACACACACACACACACACACACACACACAGAGAGAGAGAGAGAGAGAGAGAGAGAGAGAGAGAGAGAGAGAGAGAGAGAGAGAGAGAGTTTTAATGTGGAAACCCAAAGTGGGAAAAACCTCAAAGAATAATCTCATGTATATGAATGAACACCCACTCAAATTATAAAGTTTTCAAGCATGAACTTGTAGGAGAACCAACCCATTTATTGATCACTAACATAGTAACTATTTGTGAGCATGAACCCATAGGAGCACCAACCCCTCTTGTCTATAAAACACAACTATCTCTCAATGTTGCTTACTCAACAAATGATAGAACTTCACAATATCTCTTGCTTTTCTCTCCTCTAAAATAAATACAAACCATGCACTCTCTTGCACATAAAAAATGGCTTCTTAAGCCTTTATTTATAGTTTTCCAAATGACCTTTGGCATTCACCCTTTGTGACCCTTCAATCCTCAATGAAAATGGTACCAAACTTATATGACCCTTCATATCCTTGCATTTGAAAATTCACATGGTGACCCTTCATAAAACAAATGCATCTTTTCTATTTTTGTCTTTATCTTGGTGACACTTCATATTGTTCACAGTGTCCCTTCATGGAAAAATGTGCCATATCATCTTTTATCTTCACATGGTGACTCTTGGAATTCCTCAAGATGACTCTTTATGAGAAAATGCATCACATTCCTCTTTTGTCTTTACCCCATGACTCTTTGACTTCTCCATGGGCCCTCTTTTGACTTATATGAAACCAAAAATATATTCATTAATATTAACACATATTAACCAAAATATTAGTATTAAAAACACCATTACATGAAATGGGCCCTTTATCACCAATACTATACCTTTGACATCAATGACAATATTTCCAACACTAGGGTTATAGGAAAAGATAATACATGATGTGTTTGGTCTATGAGCTTCTAAATATACTAATATCATTTTTAAAATAGTGTCAGTTAAATATTTTAGATGTATAACTACAACAAATAACTATTATCTATTTATCCCATCTTTGACATTAAGTGTAAGTAAATTCTTAGGGTGAACTACTTATTTATGCATTAAAAAAGAGTGATGAAAGATTTATATGGATAAGATGGGATAACAACTTTGGAATATTTTTATATATTGAAAGGTATGTGGAAGCAAATTTTTATATATCATTGATCTAATGGCTTGCATATTATGCGGTAACCCATCACTCCAAAATCAAGTAAAATTGATAACCACTTAACAACGAATGAGAAAATTTTATTATTTCAATAACTATTGGAACATATTTTATATCATAAATATAGAAGATATAAGAGGGAAAAATTGGGAAATAAGATTAGTGCTACCACCTTTTTACCAACTTTTGATCACCAAGATCCCAATTACATAGGGCAAGAGTATACAATTGACAAAAGTATAGAATCCTAAAGCATTAAAACTATAGAGGAAAAATGACTATGGAAATAGCTTTGATTCTATATGATATGACTCTATCTGCAATAGATTATAACAATAATGCAAATACAATAAATAATACTATAAATAAATGGAGAAAGACTATATTTCAAAAGAAAAATAGAGGAGAATTGTATTACAATATCATTGGCCTCTTCAAGGGGCAACTCTTTTAGAGTAATATTAATGTATTATAACTAGTAGATGCCATTCCACTACTCTAAGATATTACTTATAATAATTCTATCTTATCTAACCACTACTTCCAATTCATGTGGGATTATTACAATTAGCTCAAGCGATGATTTATAAATCATATACACTTATATCTTTTTTTTTAAACAATAATTATAAATAAAGGGTTAGGATGAAGGGGTACTAATATTATTTTAGGCGTACAATATACATAAGTTACAACCCCACTTTTATGGTTGCCTAACTCCATAACCCTTTGTTTTTTATGAATGTTGCATTAGGTCAAAGAGAAAGAAATAGAAAAATTAAAGATTCTACCTAATGAAGTATGAATATAATCAGACATGATAAATCCATAGCAAAAAACAAAGTAGTGTAGAAAACACATAATTAGAAAACTTATGCATGTAAAACTCAATGATCGTAGATAGACTTAACACACTAATTTACCTAGAAATGAGTTTGGCTTAATCAAATTTTTAGGGTGTGATGATTCTACCCATGAGACTCAGATTTGAAATACATGTGGAAAACATTGTACACAATCATATTCCAAGTTCACATGTATATAAATAGTCAAAGTGTGATCATTCCAACTTATTTAATCCTATTTATAATACATTTATGACTATTACACTACAATTGAGCTATGTTCCTAATTTTTACATTATAGTAGATTTTATTTTTGTACATTACTATTCTATATGCTTAGATCTATTCATTGATGCAATTATTTATCCTTGTTTTGTATAGATTGTAATTAGAGTAAACATTTACCATTTTTTAATGATATATGGTGTAAGACAATTACTAATACATTATGATATTAAATCTAAAACATAATATATTTTCTAAAATCCTACAAAAAAAACTGAATATGTGCATGTGTTTACTTGGCAAGAGAGCTATACTAATTTTGAATAACCTATTTTGCAAAGAATCCAACATAATGATATTATTCTCCCTAGGCCAAACTTTTTGTATGGATGAATATTTAGTGTGTAGCCATCAAATGCAGTCTCTATTTTATTTCCCTCCCTTAGTACCCAAGAAGACTTTATAAAAAGAAAGGATAATCTCAATCATTCATATACACATAAACCACTTGTAGAAGAAGAATTGATAGGACTTCATAATGCATAGGTAAAATTAAAATACACATTGTATAATGTTTTGACACAGAGGTAGAATCTCATTCTTCAATAATTTACTAAGGTCCTAACCTTATAAATCTTTGACATTAAGTTACACAATAAGACCAACTAATTTATGGGTTCACCCCATAAGACAACTAACTTTTACAAACTAATAGTATTTAATTTATTTAGTAACATTATAAACTACCAACTAAAACATAAAGTAAATACTATTTTGGATCAACCAACCCAAAAAACCCCTTGATCCAAAAATGGGTATAGAAGATGATTCAGAACTATTACTATGAAGTCATCAAAATTTATCATTGCACCTATAACTGGCACATTGTAAATTTTGTTACTGATCAATTGATGACACTCCAAACATAAGCCCACCCCACAAGTTGTGTTATGAATGATGAACATGATCAAAATCTACTTATCTTTTTTAACCATTTTATAGCATACTATAGCCAAACATGATCAAGGCATCTTTAACCACATCGATCCACATAAGGTCTTACACATAAACCTATCTAGGTGACTATTCAGTAGTATGTATGACACATCTCCGTAACATCTAATAAATTTTAAGAGACCTTTGCTCAACACTATGATGCTATCAACTCATATGTCAACTAGTATAATCACTAATGACTGATCACAGGATATACAATATCTTCCCTTTATCAAACAAGAGGTCAGAATCTCTTCTAACAAAAAACCAAATCAAAACTACTTTATTTGATCCACATAAGGAATATCAATGAATTGAATAAAACCAAATCTGAAAGTCAAAAAGGCATAACACTATTAACAAAATTGTTATTTGAACATTTTACCTAAATTCCAAGAGAATATCTAACTAAAGAACGGAAATTATTGTCGAGCCTCGAACGGATCCTCCAACCTCCATTTTTTCAGTTATATTTTGTCAACCACAAGGACCTTGATGGACCTGTAATGGAAGACATGTTCTTTGACAACACAAGCATGAGATGATATTTTGACACTGTCAGTTTTTGCCAAAAATGCTCCTTTATACATTATTTTCAATACATTTATTTTAAAAACCATATAAATAAGCTCCAAATCTTTAAATTAACCACTCCAATGTATTATGAATGTCAAAAAACCTAGAGATGGATTGCTCATACAACCAACTTTGCATTAAAAAAACTTCTAACTACAAAATTCATAAAATAACATGTCGTAAGTGTATAAAATGATGGAATTTCACCCTTGTTACTCTATTACATTCACTTTGCTACTTAAAACGAAAAAATTGTCAATACAACTAATTTGTGAAGGGCCAACCATCTCTAGTCCAAAAAGTTTGACCAAAAAGTGTTTTTATCAAAATAATGCTTTTGAAAGGATTTGAGCCTTGGACCACCATCTTGCTAAGGATCTCAAAAAATATGTTTCACTAATAGATTTACAAGCATTTACAAAACATTAACAAAGGATCTACTATTTAAACTATAAATTTTGTGTGGAAAATAAAAACATTACTTGCATGTAATAATTTTATCCCCTGTGAATATTTTATTTAATTAAAAAAAATGATTGTTGCACCAATTTCGTGGGCCCATGTAACCCTAAGGCAATAAACATAAATAAAAAAGTACTTTTGAAGTTTCCTTAAACTTTTCACACCATATTTATGCCTAAAAGCCACAATACTACTATAAATCAACATAGAACTACACCAAAGATGTCCATAAATCCGTGCATATGCCACAGATCAGGGTTGAATCCATACAAGGCCATACAAGTAGATATTTACTTGAAGTTTCATCTTATCAGTGAGAAATGAACATATTTAGAGTGAAAGAAACCATCGAAAACACATGATTTTTAATATTCTTTATTAGAGAGTAAAGTTGGAACCACTTTTACAATTTTGGATTTGTCCACTACCACTTCCACAAAAATTGTTTCTTGCTCGACCGAGTGCTTTTGTTTTACTAGCTGATAGGATTTGCATATGGCTTTGTAGAGTGGGACCTAGCCCATCACACCCCAATTGATTATGGAAAATGAAATGCTGAACGCAGGAGCATAACGCCAAAACAATGACAATGTCCCGATTTTAATCTGTGGTGTGGATTTATTTATTTAATTATTTATTTTTATTATTATTCTTGGTTAATCGTTATTGTACTTTTTTTCCTGATTAGAAACAAACCATCACCACGAGTTTGCTGCACTTCTACTCCTTTTAATTTGTTCACTGATCATCTCTTTGCGCTGGAATGCAATTTCTATCGTGATTCGTATTCCAAGCAACTATCTGGCTGGAAATACAGTAGATGCAAGTTTCATCGTGTGCACATTTGATAGTTGGCTGGGTTCGCGCAGAAAAAAAAAAATGGCAGCCCCAGTGGGCGTTGTTGTCCTCCTACTCTTCTCTCTAGTCGTCCTTCCTGTTGCACAAGTCCACACTAGTTTTATTTTCAACCAATTCAATGCTTCAACCCTAACTTTACTTGGAAATGCTTCAATCCATTCTAAAGCAATTTGCGTTACCAATCAATCACAAAGCATTTCTGGGCGTGCTTTATATACGCAACCTGTGCCTGTGAAAGATGCAAATTTATCTTTCAGCACCACTTTCGTATTCGCCATCGTTCCTTATTCTTCCGATCGTGCACGAAGCGGGACGGGAATGGCGTTTATCATAACCTCTCACAAGTATCCTGTGGGGGTTTTAACGGCTCAGTTCATGGGTTTGTTCAATCGTTCGAGCATAGGACAGGCCTACAATCATCTGTTTGCCATCGAGTTCGACACGATCAAGAACGAAGAATTCCACGACATCGACGACAATCACGTAAGTGTGGATCTCAATGACCTAACCTCTACATTCTCACACTGCAGGTTACTGGATTGGCAATGATTTCCAGAAACTGGATCTCAACAATGGACAGAATATTCAGGCTTGGATTGACTATGATCATATGCAAAAGCAGCTCAATGTTACAATAGTTCAGGCTGGTTCACCTCAACCGCCAAAGCCTCTTATATCTCCGAAAAATATGACTCTTGCAAACATTTTTTCGGATGAAATATACGTTGGTTTCTCTGCAGCTACAGGTACCGTTGTTGAAGACCATTGTATTCTTGCTTGGAGCTTCAGCACAAATGGATCTGCGCCTGTCTTAGATACATCTCATCTTCCTTCTTTTATACGCAAGAATTCCAGCTCACGACTTATAACCCGCATTGCTACAAGTTTAGTGCTCCTCTTCTTGCTCGTGGTTGCGGCAGCGGTTTTCCAGCTGAAGAGAAAGAAGCATAGAGATGTTATTGAAGATTGGGAGATGGAGTACTGGCCTCACAGATTTGACTACAAAGACCTCCATCTTGCAACCAATGGCTTCCGAGACGAAGAAATTTTGGGTTCCGGAGGCTTCGGTCGGGTTTACAGAGGAGTTCTTCCCACAAATGGCCTCGAAGTTGCCATAAAATGCATCCTTAGAGAGACCCACGAAGGACTGAAGGAATTCATTGCCGAGATTTCAAGTCTGGGTCGTTTACAGCACCGGAATCTTGTGCAAATAAGAGGCTACTGCAGGCGGGGAACACAATTATTCATAGTTTACGAGTACATGCCAAATGGAAGCCTGGATAAGATGATATTTGGGAAGACAAAGAGAGTGCTAGGATGGGCTCAGAGGTACAGAATTGTGAGAGACGTAGCTGCCGGATTGCTATATCTTCATGAAGAATGGGAACAGAGAGTGGTGCACAGAGACATTAAGTCGAGCAACGTTTTGCTGGACTCGGAGCTGAATGGAAAGCTGGGGGATTTTGGTCTTGCCCGTTTGTATGAGCATAATGAAACCCCACATACTACTCGCGTGGTGGGAACGCTTGGGTACATCGCACCGGAGCTCATACACACAGGAAAGGCCACCCCCGTCGCAGATGTATTCAGTTTCGGTATTTTGATGTTGGAGGTTGCGTGCGGAAGGAGACCTATGAATCCCTCTCTCGATGCTGCGCAAATAGTTATGGTGGATTGGGTGAGACAGCTGTACGTCACCGACAGGCTCATGGATGCCGCCGATCCGCAACTTGAGGGTGAATACGTTGCAGAAGAGATGGAGAAAGTGCTAAAATTGGGGCTGCTCTGTTCTAATCCTCATACGGAAGGGAGGCTTGGCATGAGACAAGTGCGTCGAATACTTGAAGAAGATGCAGCTTCCATATCAGGGTTGGATGCTCCGTTTTATTGGGAGACGAGTGCACCAAAAATTACATGCGACTCTGCTTCGACTTCCTGGTCTCTGGAAGGACGATAGATCTTGCAACAGCGAGGACAAACTCAAAAGCTTCTTTTAACTCATTTTCTTGGCGCTGTGGAAAAGACTCTATACTCTTTTTGTGGGGTATTCCCTATGCCGTCAAAACCTCGGATATAGATTTTATGTTATATTTGGATTCTATATTTCCTTGTACCTTTTATTATTTTATAGATATAATAAATATGCATGGAATTTTAGTTTTTACTGATGATGTAATATTTGAAGATAAAGGTTTTCCAATAATTACATAGATTTAATTTAATTTACTTTATATATTAAAGAGAATATGGGATTGTAAAAGATATAATGTAGTGAAGTTAAGCGGAGTGCAATAGCTTACTTCAAAGAATATAAAATAAAAAACTAAATCTAAAATAAGTAAATAGAAAGTAACAATTTAACATAATAAAATATCATAAAAAAGATCAAAAAGAGGAGAGTCATGCATAGTATGTTGAACCCTATTGCTCTCTAGAATGACAACAGATACTCAAAGTGGTAAGGAAACATGTGATAGATGTGAGACCATATGAATCATTAAGTCTGTGGCATCTCAGTAGTCAACCATATAATTTTGGACGATAGTCACAAGGCCTCTTCTCTTCATACTAACTATGTGAAATATATAGAAATAGGATGTAATTAACTTGGTGTAGGTCACTCTTGGTGACTTATATCTGAATTTTTATTGGCGATGGTCAAAGATCTCCTAAAGAAAAAGAGCTAACCATCTCTAGTATTCATAAGCCATGAATGTCTAGAGAGAGCGAAGAGAATATATAAAGAGGCAAAATAATCATCCCCTTATTGTATTAAAAATATAGCATCAAAAAATAAAATGATCCTAAATCACAGTCTCCAAAGTGCAACCATGACAAATATGATTCTCTCAAAGGTTGTCATGGCATGTCTTATTGCAAAGCTGATGGGAGTAAACACTGAGATGAGTAAGGGGAATCTTTGGATTCAAAGGTAACTATAATTTTGTGTACTGTGGAAGTTGGATGAACCCATCATTAAAGTGAACAAGTACCAGCCTTAGTCAAGTTAAAGTTTTGAGGTGGATAACTCTTTAGGTTGAGACCATTTGGACTAGATTTAGGATTTCTAAATATCAATACAAATTCTAGTGTTTATCTCTCTCCCTCTCCCTCTTAGAAAGATCAAAATAATCCACTAAGAAGCTATGTAAAGGTGGCATGTCAATATTGAGATCAATGAGTTAATCCAATGAAGAACCTCTCAGATACTAACATGAATCAACCCCATAGTTTGTTTTCCCCATGATAGAGGATTTGAAAGCAACATATAGATACCTAAGGTGACCACTATGGAGATACCCAATTATTTGATTCTATAAATCATTATCAACACATAAATATCATCGAACCAATGAGCAAGTTGTGCCAAATTATGTAAGGATGATGGTGTGAGGAACTAATCTCTTGGCATGAATATGTTTGGATATCATTGTGACAATCAATCTCTCTATTTTTACAATATTTAGTTACTTGAAATTCTAGTCCCCAAACCTCACAAACCTAAAAGAGGGTAGGTGTGACCAGTGAGTGAAAGAGGTGGATATTCATTTGAATGTCCTAAAACTAAAACCAAAAATAATGATTTTCAAGGGTAGTGAGATTTGTATATACATTTTTTAGTCTAGAATCTACTCACATAATCAAGCTATTTAAGTGTATTCCAAATAAGAATCAAATTATATATATGAAGAGACTACCTCAACCCTCTCACCTCTATAAGTAAGAATCAACTAGCTCACCTTATTTATAGAAATGATGAAAGCTATGACTTTTGCTTTACTCAAATTAACATGGGGATCATGATTATCAAAAAAGGAGGCTTATATATAAAACTATTTCTAAAGATCTCTCACTAAGTGAAACATCAAAATAATATCATCTACCAATAAGATAATCGTAATAGAGACTTTTAAGAGTAAGTAACCATCTATTACACATAATGTACCTAAAATTATTTCCTCTAACTCAACAATGTAAAGTACAAAATGTATAGGAGAGAGTGGGTAACCTTGTCTAACACCTATAGTACTCTTAACAACTTTTGACTCACCATCTCTCATTCGTACCTTGTCAACAATGGTCTCATAAAGTATGAAAATGTTTGGAATTGATTTTTGAAGTCACGCTTTGTTTCTCATCATTAAAACGAATGATAGAATTATACTCAGGAGTTTATTATATAGGTAACTCCATTTACATTATGACATAGAAATGTGTTACCAAAAAAATAACACTTATCTATATAACTAAAAACTAAATGATAAACATTAACTATTTTCAAAATTATATTGAATTATATACATTAGTTATCCTAAGGAAAATAATGATAAGTTTCAAAGCATCACTAAGTTCCAATAATTTATCTATGTGTAGGTTAAATAGACCTTTCTTATCGACACTAAAAAATGAACTGTTAAAATTTATTTTATATATATTATGCACATTTTTTTCACGTATAGGTGAATGGTCTAAATTTGGAATTATTAAACTATTATAGAAAAATTTTAATGTTGAAAGATATTTCATGCATCCTGATTCAACTTCCATATCATCCTAGTTATCATCTTGTCATACTTCTAAAAAATTCATACAATCTCAAAAACAACCATTGTCATTTGTATTATCTTGTCACAATTTCTTCAGTTGTACCTTAAATCATATGGAATCTATTGTTCCCAAAATTTGTCACTCAATTTTGTGACAACATATGAACTATTTTGGTCCTGCAGGGCAAAATTATCTCTTCCCTTCTCAAAAAATGGTTTTGAGCATTCAAATTCTTCATTATTCAAGATTTTTTAGTTAAGGGATTAGTAGGTTCAACAAGTTCAATGGCTTCAATAGGCGAGTTCTCACAAAGGAACAAGTTCCTAACACTTAGGCAATTTCAAGATTGGTTCAACGCCTCGGTTTAACCAAAAATGTTCATCATCAAGCTTCAAACATAGGATTGAACCATTGAACCATTGAACCCTACTTCCACAATGTTCAAAGGTTCAACGGGTTCAAAGGTTTAATGACTTTAGAAAGCTTAAAGAGTTAAGCACTTTGGAAAAAGTTTAAAGTTCAACTGCTTTGGCAAGATCAACGGCTTCAAATGACATAGCGAAAAGAAGGGAGATTGAACTATTGAACCATTGAACCTTGAACCAAAAAAGGTTCAAAGGTTTAAAAGTTTAAAGGTTTAATGTGGTTGATTCAAAGAGATTGGTTCAAGAAGTTAATTGAATGAGTGGAACAAAAGATTGAACCATTGAGCCGTTGAACCAAAGTTGGTTCAATCGGTCAATTCAATCGAATGGTTCAAAGGAGTGCCCCAAAGCCATAAGGGCAAGTGAACTTGTGGAGAGCAGTGAACAAAAGGTAGGTGCCCTTGTGCAGGGTAGGGAACAGTTGCTCAAAGATCAAAGAGAAGGCCGAAAGGGTAAGGTTTCCTTCAGACTTTTTATCTGAAGAAATTACCAAGTAAAGGAACCAAAAGAATTCCTTCGTAAATATTTTCTATGAAATAATTTCACAAAGGCAAATCCTTCAAAAAAATTGTCCAAAGGAATTCCTTCAGACATTTTGCTTGAAAGAATGATCAAAATCTCAGTGAAAAAGTGGCTAAGGCAAGGGAAGATTTCCTTCGGACAAAATGTCCAAAGGAATTCCTTCAGATATTTTGTCTGAAGGATTTGAAGGAAAAGGCTACCCAAGGAATCTCGAAGGACAGGTACCCTTGCGAGGGGATCTTAACACCTAGAAAATGGACCTTTCTCAAAGACCTGAAGGGACACCTTCCCTTCGGGGTGTTTCAAAGACATAATGTTGAAGAAATTTCAAGGCTTTAAAAGACTTAGACAAAACAAAGGATTATGAGAAAGAGATTGAACCGTTGAATCATGAACCAAAATGGTTCAAAGGTTCAAAGAAAGCCCCAAGCAAAGGAAGGAAGTGGAAGATTCCAGAGACTACTTCAAAGAGATGGTTCAACCAAAGAGCAAGGAAGCGACTGAACCAGGGAAGTGATGGAACAAAAGAATAGATAAAGACCACCTGAACCATTGAAATATTGAACCAATGAACTTTCAAAGGTTCAAAGGTTCATGGTTCAATATGGTTCAAGTAAGCAACAACCATTGACATCCCCACAGACGTCAAATTTAAGGTAATGGAATATCCATTAATTTTCAAATATAGCGTGAAAATTGAAGGATAAACCAAGTGACCAGCTGAAGAAGATAGCCTGAGAGCTCCAATTGTAATAGGAAAGAAGAGAAGGATACAGAAGATATTGAAATATCTACGAGAGAGTTACTTTCGGTAGGTGAAACAATCCACCAAGTAGTCATCTGAGCACACCAAATCAAGGATGCAGCCTATTTTTCTTCCATAAAGTAAGGGGAAAGTGGACAACTACACAAATAAGGAAAGGACTAGGGATCCTATACTTTGGAGAAGACATATGAGATGAATTGGCATGCCATAGTTAAGGCCAATGCACTATTCCCAGCATGGCCCCTTGATAGAACTAAAAATGCATTCAAGGCATTAAACACAGGATGGGCCATTCCATGGAAAAAAGTGCCAAGCCTTTCTTGGCTGATATATATTTTAATCTCTTGTTTTATGCAAGGGAGATCTCTCCATTATAGAAGCAAAAATCTGCCCAAATTGAAAGGCTATTACTGAGACTTTGAGCTTAGATTGTTGATCATATTTATTTATCTGAATGAGAAAGGAAGTTACTTTCAGAATTTGTGTTGTTATAGCTTGTGTTATTTTAAGAAATTATTCTTATGTCCATTTCCTTGGAGCATTCTTGTTTATTTAATTTAACAAGTAGAACTAGTGGAAGTAATCAGGTAGTTGTCCTGAAGCCAATTGTGGAATGACTTTGTGCTGTCACAATTGTCTTCAGTGTGTTTTTAGTTTTTTTCTATGTAAAATATCTTGGGATGACTTTGTGCCCCAATTATCCTTCGTATTTCACTCTTTCGGTAGTTGAGGTGGAGACTTTGTGTTACACCTCATTCTGCTAGTTACTACGCTTTTATTACCTTTTGGTTACCCACTAGAAAGAACTCTTGCACCTTATTGCAAGACCACTTCTGAAAGAAGAGAAGTGCCTTCAGTATTATCACCAAGATTTCTCCTTTGTTTATGAACATCATCTCTGAAAAAAGAGAGATGGATGGTTTAGTCCTACCCCTAAGTTTTATTTTCTACTTATATATATATATATATATATATATATATATATATATATATATATATATATATATATATATATATATATATATATATATATATATATATATATATATATATATATATAGCTCCTCATATTTATAGGGAACATCCCCTTGATGAGAGGAGAGATTTGTCCACCTTTGATGTGGTAGACCTGCACATTTGGCTAACTAATCTCCCTATGCTGTGGTTAAAGAGACCTATTTTGCTCATCAGTAGGTGGTAATAAAATATTCACCCAACAATTTTTTGGTGACTCCGCTGGGGAAGAGCGAACAGTTTGAAGCCTCAAGCTTCAAGTAGAAGCATATCCATTTATTTCCCATTTTTATTGTACAATCTAGAAACTCCACACTATACTAGAAGCTAAAGAGCCCAAGGTGTTGTTAACCCTATTTTTTAGTTGGTCTAGCAAGGTAATTTCAATTTGTTCCCTCCCCAACATCAAGTTCAATGATCCAGGAATGTTCCTCCTACCCATATCAGGTCACCAACACAAGGTAGAGCTTTTTTTTCTATTGTTAGTAGAGCTTTGCCTACACATACTCCATCGAGATTTGTTATCCCCCTTTTCCATAATCAAACCATGGTGGGTCAAGGCCCCTGGGGTAACTCTATTGGCCCACCCAATTTAACTCCACATCTACATGAGCTTCCATGCAGATCAAGGAAGAATTTCCATAAATTCTTTGGTGATGGGAGAGTTCATCTTTATAAACATATTGCTACCTTCAACATAGCCTGTGGTGTGATAGGTGTGGAGTATGAGGACTTAACAGTCAGGCTATTTGTAGAAACATTTCAAGGTGCTGTTGTAGACTAGTTCTACCATCTACAAGCCCAGACTGTGACTGACTGGAACACTCTTAAAGCTAAATTTGAAGCCAGGTTCAAACCTACAAAAGATGTGCATGCCTTGCTAGCCCATTTCACATAGATGAAGAAGGAACCTCATGAACCTATGATGGACTTCATTGCCAAGTTTGACAAGCTGAGGAACCAGATTCCTACAATTGCTCAACCAACACCTGAGAATCTTAAATGCTTCTTCATCAATTCAAAGCTACCTGAAGTGAGTTATTTGTTGAGATGAGTTGGCCACATAGACCTTATTGTTGCTTAGGATTTGGCCACTGAGGTAGAATATGACCTTATCTTGGCAAGAAAGATAAGGAGAGATCCTAACAGAGGTAAATCCTCTTCATCTTCTAAATACTCACCTATAGTCACCATTGATCCAATGGTGCAGAAGCTGGCAAACGAGTTGCTAGCTCTTAAAAATCAAATGGCATAAGGGATGTCATTTGCTCCTTCATATAGAGATATAATAAGGAGGACATTCCCCAATCAGTCATACCAAGGCCATGCTACCAAGAATTAAGGGCATCCAAATCATCTTCCTCCCCCTCAGGGGAAATTGGCCATTGAAGCACCTCCAACCAATTCAGTAGTCAAATATCTTGAATAAAAATAAAATTTCTCCTTCCAGCTTGAGTTAAACCCAGAAGATGATGCTAATCTCTTCATAGAAGGAGAAGAAGAATTAGATGGTGAATCCAACATTGGTTTCTTGAATTACCAGGATGAACCCAAAAGTGAAGGTAAAATAGTTGATGGAACATACGCTGTATCCACTCGGTCTAAGAACTAGTCAGTCCAACAAGTTGATAAAGAAAAAATGTAGGAGTGACCTCAACTAGCAATTTCAATTGCTAAGCGGTGAACCACTCTACCTTTCCAGCCATAGGACCCAGTGATTGGAAGAAAGGTAAGTACATCAAACATCCCTACACCTTCTACTTCAAACTCACAGACTAGTTCTCTCCCTCCCAAAAAATAAAAGGATGAACTCCCATCCTCTGTTCTTAGTTCATTTTAGACATTTGACATAATTGACCATATAAAGACAACCAAAATTCAAATGTTTGAATTTGAATTCCTACAATCTAACCCTGAGCAATTAGATAAGTTTGTTCAATGTATAAAAAACCAAGCCATCCCTATAAGACAAGCAATTTTAAAGGTAACTCATGATCCCCCCAAGAACACATCCACTAGGAATAACCTTGTCATTACTCCTCCTGCTGCTCTCAAGAGGACTGAACCATTGTATGTCTCCCTGCTAATAAATGGACACCAACTAAACAATTACATCATAGATTTTAGTGCATCTGACAACGTCATGCCTACCAAAGTGGTGGAATCCCTTGGTCTCACACTAACCAAGACATTTGGGAGATGTTTCTCCATAGAGAATAAACAAGTGCCACTGATGAGACAAATCAAGGACACCCAATTTGTATTTACAGCATTCCCAAATAAGAGAATCAAGGTGACTGTCTTGTTGGCCAACGTCCCAGCATCATATGACATCCTTCTTAGGTGAAATTTTTGTAAGGATGTTAGTGGAAAATTAAACATAGACCTATTTGAGGCAAGGATCCCAGTCAAATGCATTGTGCAGAGATTGCTCCTTCAGAAGGAAGCAAAATCTCTGGTCACTCAAACATCAGCGCCTGAAGCTCAAATCCTATTTGAGTTTTCAGGAATGGGTAATTACTTTTTATCCTTGGAGGAAGTCCATCTGATGAAATTATTGAATGTGTCAACCCAAAAATTGGTTCAGATGGAACAATAGAAGGATTGGTGGAACACAGTGTAAGTGTAGAACAATCTCCCCCTCCGAATGAAGAAGAATCTAAAGAAAAATTAGTGTTTGATGAGGTATAGATTTTGGAATTTGATGGCAGTTGCTCCTCTACCAGTTTAAGAGCTGAGATTGTGTTGATATCTCCTCAAGGAGATATTTTTTCTTCTTCATACAAGTTGCAGTTTAACAACACCAACAACACAGCTGAGTACGAATCTCTATTGCTTGGATTGAAGGCTGCTTGAGACAAAGGCAACAAAATCCTTCATGCCAAAGGAGATGCTAAACTGGTGGTTTGTCAAGTAAGGAACCTATATCAAACTAAAAATGCGAGATTTCACCACTATCACAATCTAGTCTAGGATCAAATTGAAAGCTTTGATGCTTTCAGCATCTCTGTCGTACCCAGGGAATTCAATAATCGAGCTGATGCACTGGTTATTTTAGCAACTCTATTAGTTCCTCACCCTAATTTTAAGGGAGATAGGTACACTATTGAACTGGTCTTTTGAGTAAGTGTGCCTAACAATGCCAATCATTGACAAGTGTTCAATGGTGACAATCAAATCATTGCCTTCTTGGAGCAAAAAAATAGCTTTAAATAGCTTCATTTTGAAGGTACTGAGCCTCAAAAGCTTGAACTAGCCCCTAAATCAAGTATAGACATAGGTGAAGAATTCCTGCAGCTTAAAGGAAATAAAATCTCAAAAGGTTTGGTTTCCTTTGAGAAGCTGTTTGACAAACATGATAGCTTCATCAAACAATAGCAAATCGATTCAAGCTCCGCCCAGGAGTTTGATGAAATAAATTTGAGTACCAAAGAAAATCTCAAGATGGTAAACATTGGGAAGTGTTGCACTCAGGGAGAGATGTTCAAGTTCACTACTCTACTTCACCAGTACATAGATGTTTTGGCATACTCCTCTGATGATCTGAAGTCATTCAGGCCTGAAGAAATTCCCCATGAGATTCCTCTCAAGAGTGATTTGGTACCTCACAAGCAAAAATCTAGGCAATACAATCCAAATATATCAAGTACTATTTTGTCTGAAATATAGAAAATGTTGAATGCTAGGATAATTTTCCCAATCCATCATTCCACATGGATTGCCAACATAGTACATGTGAGGAAGAAGGATTGAAAAATTTGCCTCTATGTAGACTTCAAAAATTTAAATCAGTCATCTTTAAAGGATAACTATCCTCTACTCATCATGGATCAAGTCCTCCAGATAGTGACTGGTTCATTAATGTTATCAATGCTGGACGACTTCTCAGGGTACAATCAAGTTGAAGTTGGTGAAGTAGACCAGCATAAGATTGCCTTCACCACACCTTGGGGCACCTTTGGCTATCGAAGGATGCCATTTGTCTTGATAAATGTTGGTGCCACTTTTTAGAGAGCAATGGACATTGCTTTGAAAGATGAAATGGGTAAGTTCATTATAGTGTACCTCGATGCTTTAACAGTCTTTTCCAAGCATCATCCTGATCATGTGCACCATTTGTAATAAGTGTTGGAATGATGCCACCAGAATGACATTTATCTAAATCCTAAGAAGTATATTTTTGGAGTAACAAAAGGGAAACTTCTCAGGCACATTGTATCCTGAGAAGGCATAAAGATTGACTCAGATAGAGTCAAGTCCATCTAGGAACTCACTCTGCCCATAAGTAAAACTGAAGTTCACTATTTCTTTGGAAAATTGAATTTCTTACAAAGGTTCATCCCTAAGTTCACTGAGAATACTCACCACATGGTGAACATGATGAAGGGAAAGGCCACATTCAGCTAGACTAAAGAAGGCAAATTGACATTTTAAGATATTAAGATAGCTATTGCCCATGCCCCAATTCTAGTTTATCTAGATTATACCAAGTATTTCATAGTGTATAGTTATGATTCTAAACACACACTTTCAACAATTTTGGTTCAATAGAACGAAGAAGGTGTGGAATCTCCCATTTCTTTCATGAGTTGTCCTCTCAAAGCTCATGAGCTGAAATACTCAAACATGGAGAAGCATGCTTATGTAGTGGTAAAGGCAATGAAGCATTTTCACTTTTACATCCTAAATTCACATACTACTACCTTGGTTCCTGACACCACAGTCAAATCCATATTAACTCAGTAGGAATTTGGAACGAAAAGAGGCAATTAGATTGCTAAAATCTAAGAGTTTGATCTAGTCATCAAACTAATGAAGCTGGTGTGGGGAAGGGGCCTATGCCAATTAATTTTTGATAATAAACCAAAAGAAATAGAGCATGAAGAAGAATAAATTTAAGATATGCCAACAATCCTCTTTGTCTCCACCATAAATGAGTGGTATTCAAGTATTACTCATTTTCTCATTTATGGTGAGTGTCCTACTCACCTGTCTCATAAAGAAAGGAGGACTGTCAAGTTAAAAGCTACCAATTTTATCCTATGGGACAATATCCTATATAAGAGGAATCTTGATGGAGTGTTCCTTCACTATGTGGATAAAGAGCAGTAGAACCAAATTTTGAGGTCTTTCCATAATCTGGCATGTGGAGGACATTTTTCTACTCCTGTAACTGCCCATAATATTCTGTAAGCCAGATATTACTGGCCTAATCTATTTCAATATGCATACAAATGGGTATGAAGATGTGAACTATGCCAATAGTTTGTTGGAAGACCCAAATTAGTTGCTCTACCTCTTAAGCCAGTAGTGATATAAGAGCCATTTCGGTAATAGAGAATCGATTTCATTGGTATTGTAAATCCATCTTCAAGTGCTGAACATGATTATGTTTTTAGAACCATAGATTACTTCACCAAGTTGGTGGAAGCTATTCCAGCCAAACATGCTACTTTAGAAGTAGCATGTGATTTCCTCAAGGAAAACATCATTTCCAGGTTTGGGGTCCCAACCAAGATTGTCATAGACAACGTAGCTTGTTTATCTTCCTAGGAGATTACTTAGTTCTATTTTTACTATGGGATTACCCTCTCCCATTCTTTTGATTATTTTCCATAAGGGAATGGCCAAGCTAAATCAAGCAATAAGAACTTGGTGACTATCATCAAGAAACTAGTAGATGACAACCAATGAACATGGCATAAAGCATTGGTTGATTCTTTATGAGTAGACAGAATTACACCCAAGAGGGTAATTGGTATGTAACCTTTCCAAATTCTATATGGTCTCAATGCTGAGATACCAATCACCCTGGAATTGTTATCATTGAAATTGGCTAAGGCAGTCGAAGATTAGACATATGAAAGCTCCATCGATAAGAGGATCATGTGCTTGACTGAGTTGGATGAGCAATAAACTATGGTGGTAGACTGAATTGCTACACATCAAAGACTGGTGAAGAAGCTTTTTGACCAAAAAGCAAAAAATCATGGTTTCTAGATTGGAGATCAAGTCTTGTTGTGGGACAAGAGAAGAGAACCAAAGGGAATGCATGAGAAATTCAATTCCCTTTGGAGATACCCATTTACTATCCATCAGCTCAATGGTGAAAATAGTTTTCTATTGAAATATCAAGATGGCATGCTATTTTCTCTACCTCACAATGGGTAGCATCTGAAGCACTTCAGTTCTTGAAGTATCAGATAAGATCACCTGTACATATATATATATATATATATATATATATATATATATATATATATATATATATATATATATATATATATATATATTTGTATAGTCTTTGGTTCTATTTTGTGTTCTTTATTTTCATTTTTGGTGACTTTCTTTTTGGGTAACATGACTCTCTAGCCCGATGGCATGCTTAAAGGCACTTACGATTTTAGTTTCTACTGCCCTCATCTATTTCAGGTTTTCAATTGAAGAAAGTTCCCCAACTAGAACCAGCTGTTGTTCCTAAAATTTGTCACTCATTTTTGGGATAACATATGAACTATTTTGGTCCTACAGGTTGAGATTATCTCTTCCCTTCTCAAAAAATTGTTTTGAGCATTCAAATTCTTCATTATTCAAGCCTTTTTAGTTAAGGGAATAACAAGTTCAACAAGTTCAATGGCTTCAATAGGTGAGTTCTCACAAAGGAACAAATTCCTAACACTTAGGCAATTTCAAGATTCGTTCAACGCCTCGATTTAACCAAAAATGTTCATCAGCAAGCTTCAAACACAGGATTGAACCATTGAACCCCACTTCTAAAAGGTTTAAAGTTTCAATGGGTTCAAATGCTTAATGACGTTGGCAAGCTTAAAGAGTTAAGCACTTTGGCAAAAGTTCAAAGTTCAACCACTTCGACAAGATCAACGGATTCAAAAGACTTAGTGAAAAGAAGGAAGATTGAACTATTGAATCATTCAAGCTTGAACCAAAAAAGGTTTAAAGGTTCAAAATTTCAAAGGTTCAACATAGTTGGTTCAAAGAGATTGGTTCAAGTGGTCAATTGAATGAGCAGAACAAAAGATTGAACTGTTGAGCCGTTGAACCAGGGTTGGTTCAATCGGTTGGTTCAATCAAATAGTTCAAAGGAGTGCCCCAAAGCTGAAAGGAAAAGTGACCTTAGGGAGGGCATTGAACAAAAGATAGGTGCCCTTGTGGAGGGCAAGGAACATTTGCTCAAAGATCAAAGAGAAAGCCGAAAGGGTAAGGTTTCCTTTAGACATTTTTTTATAAGAAATCACCAAGGAACTAAAAGAATTCTTTAAGTAAGATTTTTTGTGGAATAGTTTGATAAAGTCAATCCTTCAGACAAATTGTCTGAAGGAATTCCTTCAGATATTTTGACTGAAGGAATGATCAAAAGCCCGATAGAAAAGTGGCTAAGGGAAGATTTTCTTCAGACAAAATGTCTAAAGGAATTCCTTCAGATATTTTGTCTGAAGTATTTGAAGGAAAAGGCCACATGAGAAATCCCAAAGGATAGGTACCCTTGTAGGGGGATCTCGGCACCCATAAAATGGACCTTTCTCAAAGACCTAAAAGGACACCTTCCCTTTGGGGTGTTCTAAAGACATAAAGCTGAAGGAATTTCAAGGTTTTAAAAGACTTAGCCAAAACAAAGGATTCTGAGAAAGAGATTGAACTGTTAAACCTTGAACCAAAATGGTTCAAAGGTTCAAAGATTTAAAGGTTCAAATAAAGCCCCAAGCAAAGGAAGGAAGTGAAAAATTCTAGAGACCAGTCCAAAGAGATGGTTCATCCAAAGAGCAAGGAAGCAATTGAACCAAGGAAGTGATGGAACCAAGGAACCGATAAAGACTGCCTAAACTATTGAACTATTGAACCAATGAAATTTCAAAGGTTTAAAAGTTCATGGTTCAATATGGTTCAAATAACCAGCAACCATTGATGTCCCAACGGATGTCAAATTTAAGGTAATAGAATATCTATTAATTTTCAAATGTAGCGCGAAAGTTGAAGGATGAACCAAGCGATGAGATGAAGAAGATAGCCTGAGAGCTCCAATTGCAATAGGAAAGAAGAGAAGGCTATGAAAGATATTAAAATATCTATGAGAGAGATACTTTTGGTAGGTGAAATAGTCCACCAAGTAGTCATCTGAGCACACCAAATCAAGGACGTGGCCTATTTGTCTTCCATGAAGTAAAGGCAAAGTGGATAGCTGCATAAATAGGAAGGAAAGGACTAGGTGGCCTATAATTTAGATAAGACATATGAGATGAATTGGCACACCATAATTAAGGCCAATGCAATGTTCCTAGCATGGCCCCTTGACAGAACTAAAAATGCATTCAAGCCATTGAACGCAACATGGGCCGTTCCATGGAAAAAAGTTCCAAGCCTTTATTGGTTGCTATATATTTTAATCTCTTATTTTTTGCAGGGGAGATCTCTCCATCATAGAAGTAAAACTCTGCCCAAATTGAAAGGTGATTACTGAGACTTTGAGCTCAAATTGTTGATCATATTTATTTATTTGAATGAGAAAGCAAGATACTTTTAGACTTTGTGATGTTATAGCTTGTTTTATTTTATAGAAATTTTCTTATGTCCATTTCCTATAAGCATTCTTGTTTATTTAATTTAACAAGCAGAACTAGTGGAAGTAATCAGGGAGGTGTCCTAAAGCCAATTATGGAAAGACTTTGTGCTGTCACAATTGTCTTTAGTGTGTTTTTAGTTTCTTTCTATGTAAAGGATCTTGGGATGACTTTGTGCCCCCATTATCCTTCATATTTCACTCTTTTGGGCAGTTGAGATGGAGACTTTGTGTTACACCTCATTCTGCTGGTTACTGTGCCCTTGTTACCTATTGGTTACCCAACAGAAAGAACTCTTGCACCCTGTTACAAGACCACTTCTGAAAGAAGAGAAGTGCCTTCAGTATTATCACCAAGATATCTCCTTTGTATAATAACATCATCTCTGAAAAAAGAGAGATGGATGGTGTAGTCATACCCTTGAGTGTTATTTTCTGCTTATATATATATAATATATAGCTCCTCATACTTATAGGGAACCTCCCCTTGATGAGAGGAGAGATTTGTCCACCTCTGATGTGTAAACCTGCACATTTGGCCAACCTATATCCCTATCTTGTGTTTGAAGAGACCTATTTTCTCTTCAGTTAGCTAGTGACAAAATATTCACCCAACAAAATCGTTCATCTTTTTCTTCCCTTATTTTTAACCATTGTAAGTCAATTATACATTCCAAATTTATCAATATTTGAGTCCATGTCATTTTTTAATCTAACAAATGATTAGGTTCATTTTATAATCAACCACTTATCAAGTTCTTCTCTATCGTTCTCTTAGATCACTTTAACATTGACATTTATACTATTATTATACAATTTATATTTATTGACTTGCAATATTTTTATCTTTATATCTTCAAGGGGTTTGAAAATCAAAAGAGCCAAACTAACCCAATAATAAACCACCAAATAAAACCTTTATCCATTTTAACCTTTTGAATTATCTAATTTAGGGGTCATGGATGTTAAGGATTTTCATTTTTTGATGCATTTATTTCATAATTGAATCTTATATAGTATGAACATGTTCACATGTCTCATGGATATACATGCAAATGGAGTTTAAATTGAAAATGATAACTTTAGATTTATTGTGTAAAATAGTAATATTGCTTAAACATATCTGATTGTTGAAATAATTCACTAACAAATGTATTCTTAGAAAATTACATAATAAGATATATTTCACTAATCATGTATGCAACTATGTATTGATATATCTTTCTCATGTACATATAGTATAAATAATCATGGGTTAAATGTATGATGATGGGAATATGTGCATAATTCTATATGTTGGTATGATTCATTTATTCATAAAGGAATCACATAAATTACATAACATATCCTTGAGACATGGCATTCATATGCTACTTTTAACACATACCTTTTTAATTATACTCTGAATTTATCTTCTGATGATGTGGAAAATTGATTTATCTTTTAATATCTTCATAATTTACTAATTGTGTTAGAATTGATGAACCATTTTTCTGAAAATTCTTTTGTGTTGTGATGTAAATATAGCTTTTGCATTTTCATGATATTTCGGGCTGTTGCCACACTGCTCTAGGAGGATTTATTATGAATTATGGTTCCATTTAAGCATACCATATTTAGGTATAGGTTATCAAATAATATTTTCTTGTGAGCTTGTTTAAAAACTAGTTTTGATTATTATATATTTTCTCTCAAAATCTGTCTTAAATGTTGAAATTGAGAAAAGACCTCTCCTTATTAATGAAATTATGTGTTTTATAATGGAAACCCTTGATTTCATTAAAGAAATGTGATCATATTTAATGTGAAATTTGAGTGAATCTAGTAGGCAATGAGAAAAAGATGATCAAGTTTTTATTGATATATCATTTAAAAGGTAACATTTTCTTCAAATTGAAGAAATTTTCACCACTATAAAAATCTAAATGAAAAAAATATATCAAAAAATTACTATTCCTAAGAGGTGTCAAGAACAAGTCTATAAATTTTGATTTCAAGAATCATGGTATCCTTTTCACCACATCAAGGATAGTGATTTAATAAGGGAAAGAGGATGTAACTCTCCTCTAATTTTGTAGAGGCTGAATTTAGAGATATTAGTTTAATCTTTGTTTTCAATACTTTTTGAGTCTTCTTATTTAATTATGTAAAAATAAGTACTTGAGAACACTTCTTTCCTAAATGATTTGGGTTATGACATGCTTATTGAAAGACCATATTATAAAATTATAAAACATATGATTTTTTTTTTTTTTTTTGTTTTAATGTTACAGTCACATGTAAGTAAGTAGGGATTGTAAATAGGTTTTCAACATAATGGCAAACTCATTTCTGTTACAAGTTCATTAACACCCAATTTTGACATGGGACTTCATATATTTTAGAAAGTATTTTTACTACTGCAAGAGTGTATGATTCCTATATTTTCCATCATAGGGTAGTTTCACCCTTTCCTTATTTCTTAAAAATGAATTTTAAATTGTGCCCTCTTGAACTTATGATCGAGTTTGAGCTATTTTACTTCATCTATTGTATAAACATGAAAAAAAACAGCTCATTTTTTGGCACCTTTTTTGTCATGTGTGCTTAGCTTTCCACCTGAGGTCCATAAGGTTACATTTACTTGCATTGATGTTATATATTCATAACTATAAATTTAAAATGGTTATATATTTGTGTGTATTTAGACTATAAATGTAGTTCCCTCCAAATGAAAATACATGTATTAATTAACATGGCTTGAGGCTTCTTCTAATATGGCAGTGTTAGGTGGAATGAATTTATTCACGTGAAACTACAAATGATTTAAAATTTGTCCAGAAAACCTCCTTTGTCAAAGAATCTCTTCCAGCATTTCAATTTAAAAGATTCCATTACCAATGGAGGCTCAACAAAGCATTGATGTTGTTCCATAAAATGAAACCAACAAGTGTCAAACTAGATATTTTTTCCCTTATTAAGCATACTTCAAGGTTGTCTTAAAATAGGAGATTCGATTTAGGAAAGTGAGAGTTTATTTTATTGAGGAGCAACTGACCAAGGCCACCTTTCAAAGAGATTTTGCATCCCCTGCTAGAATATTTACTTGCATTTTATTTTTTTAATTTTTGAAGAAGCCTTCATTTACTTATTTCTTCTATTAATAATCATACTTCAAACTTATGTTAAAATAGGAAATTTGATTTAGGGAAAGGGAAAGCTTATTTTGTTGAGGAGAAGCTGACCATGGTCACCTTTCAAAGATATTTCATATACCCACTACAATATTTATTTGCATCTTAGCCTTGAAATGTTTGAAGAAGCCTCCATTTAGTTATTATTAAATTACTATTATGGAAAAATGACATTTTATTGCTATTTATTTAACATATAGTTTATGTTTTCGATAATATAAGGTGGCTAAACAAGGGGCTGAACCCATACAAAAAAAAGAAAACATTATCAAAAACATATAGTTTAAGTTACTTTTATTTTAAGAGTTATTCTAATATCCCATTTGTTCCTCATTATGGTTTTATTTATTAAGTTTTACATTTAAATAAATAAAAAATTAACTTCACATAAATAGTATACATTTCTTAAGTAGTATGTTTGTAGTTGAATTCAAAGGTTACAACAAAACACTGTGGTAGAATGTTCATCATTTTCTATGTCTAATTATTTTTTATGCCTTTATGTTTAGTTTAACTTTTAAATAATTTGACATTATTTTCAAGGGTAGTTTGTAGTTGAATTTGAAGTTTGCAATAAGTCATTATGATAACATTATCATAATTTTCTATGTCTAATTATTTCTTATGACTTTATGTTCAGCTTAATTTTTAAATAATTTGACATTAGTTTCATGTTAAAGATATGGGTATCTTATTCCTCTTTTAGTTTTTCAAAAAGACTTTATGATATTGATTTACAATTAAAGATACAAACTATAATACTACCTCATAAAATATGTATTAAATAACTATCATGATACATCATTTTAATAATTTTTTCTTTTCTTCTTCACATCCTTTTTATGTTATATGACTACTATGATACTGATTTTTCTTCTTCAAGTCTCTTGATCTTATGAAGGAGGACAAGTATTTAAGCACTACTCATTTCTATGTGTGAGAAGAAAAGAATCTAACTTATGCAGAAGAAATAGGCCAACCTTCTAGAGGCCATAAATTTTGACCTGTATATCCATTTTGACTCTTCCACATGCTAAAAAAACCATCTCAAAAATCTTGATGCTTCCCTAATCCACCTTGTCTAGTTAGAATTGATTTTGATATTTTTCAGAGGCCATATGTGATCATTTGATGGTCTAAAATTATGTTTAATGATTTTTTTGGGAATTTCTTAATTTTAGAAATTATATATTTGTAGGTCTAGATGTCATCTTCAGTTGAATTTCATTTGATAATTTTAGTATTTAGGATATTTCAAAATATTTTTAGAGCTACACACACTTGCATGTGAAACTTAATATAAATAACAACTGCTATATATATATATATATATATATATATATATATATATATATATATATATTTCAAATTTTTCATGTTAACTCTAATTCTGAGTTGAAGCTTATTTAAACATAGTTTGGGTTTGTAATTATTTTAAGTTATTTAATATGAGTCAATTCTGGATAATGCTTCAATAATCTTTACGTATTGATAATTTATTGTCTTGATAGTTTTTGGGTTTATTATCTAGTATAAGAATAAGTTAAAATCTTGAAGGAGTGAGATATGGTTATATGATGAGGAGGTATTGCATAAATGAACTAGAATAGACAAGAGCTATAGAGGAAATTGGAATAATTAATTGAGGTTATCACTAACTAGAAAATAAGACATGGTGGTGATGAGGAGGACATAGATCATGATAAAGAAGTTCAATAAGTAGAATAACAACAAGAAAAACCACCATAGATAGAAGAGAGGATGGTTCAAGATGTAGAAGGAAGAAATGAAAGAATTAAGGTTGATGTTCCAGATTATGGAGGTAGTTTAAAAGTAGAGGAGTTAATAGAATAGATGAATAACATGGAAAAATTCATCAAGTCAAACACTATGAGAGAAGATAAAAAGGTAAAGTTTTCATGCTTGAAGTTGAAAGTTCATGCAATGATTTGTTGGGATCACCTGTAGAAAGGGAGACATAGAAAATATAAAGAGAAGATTTATTCGTGGAAAAAGATGGAGAAGAAGCTGAGGGAAAAATTTATTCTTATGGATTATGCACAAACCCTATCTAGAAGATTTCAGAATTTGAGACAAAAATATCATAGTATACAAGAGTATGCAGATGAGTTTAATAATATTTTCATACGAGTGGAACATGATAAAATATAATATCATAGTATGTTAAGTTATGTAAATGGTTTAATTTTTTTTATTTCAGATGAATTAAGAATGCATAGAATACTTTACATGGAAGAGTCTTATCAATTAGCTTTGAAGGTAGAAGAAAAACAAAATACATAGAATTTTAGAAGAATGTATCTTTGTCTAAGAAGAGGTATATCCCCTCCAAATAGGGGATGAGGTGGGTTAAACACCACTAAAGGTGGGTCTAATATGAATAGAGGTGAATCATCACATGGTGAAAAAATTAAAGATGACAATAGGCTAGGGTTTTAATACCAATAAAGAAGAAGAGGGTTTCAGGGAGGATGAGATTATGGTGGTGCTACAGAATGGTTTTTGAATCAATGCAAATCTTGTGTTTGTTATATATGTGTAGAAGAAGGACATAGAGCATTTTAGTGTCCACATTATCTAGATCAAGAAAGGAGGTAAGTAGATCACCCAAGAGTGAATCTAGTTGAGGCTAAGATAGATTATTAAAATACTAAAGTTTCACCTATAGATGTTGGAGAGAATCTCATGATGAGAAGAATAATGATCACTCCAAGAAAGGAATAAGGGAACAATAGAGAAAGTGGTGATGCATGGTTACGACCAAACATTTTTTTTAATAAAATGTACTTTGGGTAGAAATGTATGCAAAGTAATTATAGATGGTGGTAGTTGTGAAAATATGGTTTCTAAAGAAATAATAGAAAAATTAAATTTACAGTGCAAAAAGCATCTTAATCCTTATCGGATTTCATGGTTCAAGAAAGGGAATGAAGTTATAGTAGATAAAAGGTGCTTAATCAAGTTTTCTATAAGAAAAAGATATAATGATGAAATACTATGTGATCTTATTCCAATGGATGTATGTCTTTTGTTATTGGGGAGACCATGGTAATTTGACAGGAAAGTAATTCATGATAGAGTAAATAACATGTACACTTTTTAAAAATGTTGTACAAAGGTATTTTTATTACCTCTTAAAGAGGAAGAGAAGATAAAAAAACATGCTCTCTTCTAAAGAATTTATCTAAGATATTAAAATGGTAGGGTTTTGTTTTGTATTAGTAGCAAAGATGGAAGACACAAAAATGGTGTAAATACCAACAAAAGTAAGAAGAGTGTTGAAATAATATGCAAATGTTATGCTTGATGAATTTACAAATGGTCTACCACCAAAGAGAGATATTCAACATCACATTGATTTGATTCTAGGATTACCTCTAGCCAATCAAGTACCTTATAGGATGAGTTCAATAAAACATGTAGAATTAAATAAATAGGTTACTGAATTGCTAACAAAGAAGGTGATAAGGGAGAGTATGAGTCCATATGTAACACCAATGTTGTTAACTTCAAAAAAATATGGATTATGGAGAACGTGTGTGGATAGTAGATCAACTAATAAAATTATAATAAAATATAGATTTCCTCTACCTAATTTAGATAACAAGATGGATGTACATCTAGAAGTAAAATATTTTACCAAGATTGATCTATGGAGTGGTCATTATCAAATTTTAATTCATGAAGGAGATCAGTGGAAAACTGCATTCAAGACTAGGGATGCCTTATATGAGTGGATGGTGATGCCATTTGGATTAACTAATGCACCTATCAAATTTATGAGGGTGATCAATATAGTGCTACAAGAATATATTGGTAAGTTTGTGGTTATTTATTTTGATTATATTTTGATATTTAGTAAGACCAAATAAGAACATTTACAACATTCGAGAATGATACTAGATTTGTTAAGAAAGGAAAAACTATATGTAAATTTAAAGAAGTGCAGGTTTATGCAGAATAGTTTGGTATTTTTGGGATTTGTAGTTTTAGTTGATGGCATGAAAATAGATGAAGAAAAGGTAAAGGTAATTATTGAGTAGCCTATTCCAAAAATCATTATAGAGGTAAGAAGTATCCATGTTTTAGCAACTTTTTATAGAAAAATTATTAAAAACATTATTAGTATCGTGGAACCCATGACAGATTTCATGAGAGGGAAGGAATTTGCATGGACTTGAGTAGCCATATAAAGCTTTGAATTTTGTAAGTATAAGATTATAAAGAGACAAATTTAAGAATTACCAAATTTTAACAAAGTGTTTGAGGTTGATTGTGATGCTTACTTTTTGGGAATTGGTATTTTGTTGAGTCAAGAAGGAAAGCCAATAGAATATTTCAGTGAGAAATTAAATGATGTATGAACAAAGTATTCTACCTATGATATTGAAATTTAAGTAATTAACAAGTATTAAGATATTTGAGTCATTACTTGGTGCTTAAGGAGTTTATCTTATTTACAGATCATGAGGCTTTGAAGTATGTGAATACACAAAAGAAGTTGACTAGTAGGCATGAAAAGTGGGTTTATTTATTACAAGGGTATACTTTTCTGGTGAAACATAAACTAGGAAAACAAAAACAGGTAGCTGATACATTGAGCAGTAAAGTAGCATTATTAAATACTATGGTGAGTGATTTACTTGGAGTTGAAGCTATCAAAGAATTATATGATATTGATTCATATTTTGCCAAGGTTGTTGAGTAGTGAAAGAATCCATTAATAGTTGGGACAAATGCTATTCATAATGAGTATCTTATATAATAAGGTTATCTCTTCAAAGGGAAATAATTATGAATTATAGTTGGGTCTCTATGAGATAATTTTATCAGAGAATCATATAATGGTTATTTGGTTAGGCATTTTGGTACGACAAAGACAATAGTTTTGGGGGAGGAAAATTATTTTTGGCCAATGATGAATAGATATGTAACAAGGTATTTTTTCATGGTGCAAAATATGTCAAGTTTTTAAAAGGCCATGCATAAAATACTATATTATACATGCCATTACAAGTTCCAAGAGGACCATGTACAAATTTGAGCATGGATTTTATGTTGGGATTAAAAAACACATAGAGAGGTAATGATTCAATTTTTGTTTTTATAGACAATTTTTATAAATGATTCATTTCATTGCATGTAATAAAAAAAATGATTCCACTATATTTATTTATTTTTCACGGATATTGTGAGATTGCATGGTGTTCTAAAAACTATTACTTAAGATAGGGACACAAAAAATTTAAATCATTTTTGGAGGAATTTTTGGAAGATGATGGGTACTAAGCTACAATTCAATAGTATATATCAAATAAATATATATGGATAGACAAGAGTTGTGAATAGGATATTGGTAAATTTGTTGAGATGCATGGTTGGTGAGAAGCCCAAGCAATGAAACTTAGTTTTACCACAAGCTGATTTTGCATATAATAGTTTAGTGAATAGATCAATAGTAAACTCACCATTTGAAATTATTAATGGGATAAATCCTATGATTATTTCAGATTTAGTAGAATTACCAATTATAAAACAAGTTAGTGATGATGCAGAAGCATTTGCAGAACATATGCAATAGTTGCGAGGAGTAAGAAGAAAGATTCAAGAAGTAATGAGAAATATAAATAAATAGTAGATGTCAGAAAAAGATCAAAGGTATTTGAAGAAAGAGAGTTGGTAATTATTTACTTGAGGAAAGAAATATTTCCAAAAGGCACATACAATAAGTTAAAGTACAAGAAAATTGGACAATGCAAAATTATGAAGAAAATCAATGATAATGCTTTTAAGGTGAGTTTACCATAGAATTTTGATGTCTCTCTAGTATATAATGTTTCAAATTTATATAAATTCCATGGAGAAGATGTTGAATGTGACTATGATGATGAATTCAATTAGATTAGTAGGTTTCAAAGAAGAAGAAACAAAAGATATTGCAGGTTTTTGATATGAAGATGATGAGCACAAGGCAAATGAATTATAACACGTATTTGGTGCAGTGTGAAGGATTGTAGTAAGAAGACAATAATTAGATTATAGAATGGGAGATCAAAAAGATTCATAAATTAAAATGGTAGTAGTAAAATTGAGACAACTCACACGAGCTAAGTTGTTTTCAACTAGAGGAAAATGATGCAAAAAAATAGGCCAACCTTTTGGAGGCCATAAATTTTTAGCCATAGCTCCATTTGAGTTCTTACATATGCCAAAATGGCCATCATATGATCATTTACGGCCTCTAAAAAATATTTGAATCAAATTTAAGTGGATATGATTGCTTAAGAAAGAATCAAACGTTTTAAGATATTCATTTTGGTGCATGAAAAAGATCAAATGGAGCTATGGGTCAAAATTTATGGCCTCCAAAAGTTTGGACTATTTTTTATACATCACTAACATAGATATTTTCTCACAAGAGTGTCCCTAAATAATAATCTAGTACTTAAGTTTTATGATTAAAAATAAAATCCTAAGCTAGCTTCACATATATTATAAATCTGTTAAGCAATAAGTTTATAGTTTAATTTGAAGGATACAATAAGACATTTTAGTATCATGTTCATTATTTTTTGTCTAATTTTTTATTAGGCCTTTTATGTTCATTTTAATTTTTAAACCATTTGACATTCTTTTCTAACGTATATATATGGATATCTTATTCCTCTTTTGATTTTTTAAAAATACTGTAAGATAGTTATTTGAAATTAAATTTAAAAACATTTCCTATAATACAATATCATAAAATATGTATCAAACAAGTGTCATTACACATCATTATAATATCTCTTTTCCTTTCATCACAACCTTATATTTCAAACAATTATTGTGATACTCATTTTTCCTCTATAATTCTCTTTGTCCTATGAAGGAAGGATAATTAGACATTACTCATTTACTTATGGGAGAATAAAAGAATCTAACATGTAGAAAATTTCTCCCAAAAGTGTCCTTAGATAAAAATCTATCACCTCGTATAAGTATCATAAAAGGTAATTATTCTTCACTAAATACTTTTACAATTTTCTTCATTTCTCTATTTATATCTATTCATGGTTTACTGACATGTATTTTAGAAATTAAATTATCTATTGTGTAAGATAAGAGCTTGATTGTGATTATAATTTATGACTATCTTATTGAATAATAGGAATACACATTTACTTCTCTAAGATAATTTACAAAATGAAAAACCAAAAAATTGTCTTCATATAAAAATAAATTGCTTAAATTGGTGAAAGTGAAAGAGATGTACATAATTTAAAATTCATATTTATCCTATATATAAGATTAATATTATATATCATCAATATTTAAATGCAAAAAAACAATAATTTCATGTATGTTAAATTCCATGACAGTAATTTTTGTAATTCAACAAAGTTCCCCAAAATTTCAAATATTATAATGATTTTCACATAAAATTATCAGGAAATGGGAAAAAATATAAGACAAAATAGTAGTGGTAAAGCAACCATATATGAAATGGACAAAATGAAGAAAAATAATAATCATAGATATTACTTGGTAGGTTGAAAAGCCCTAAGTTTAATCCATGCCTAGAACTTGTAAACATTTTGAGTTATAACACATACCCTACAATTTTTAACACAATAAAATAAATAAAATTTTGATTTTTTAAATTTCAGTGTATAAATTCATTTAAGTGTTTAATTAGATTTATATGTTTATATAAATTCTGGCATATAAGTAACATTGGGCATGTTACTAGTTACATTTTTATAGATAGAGATTACAAATTATGAGGACCCATAATGGGGGGTGTGTAACTTCATTTAGGTATTTATGCAATTTAGATGTTTATATAAATTATGAAATATAAGTAACATTGGGCATGTAAATAGTTAAGTTTTATAGATAGAGATTACAACTTATGATGACCCATAATGGCATTTGCATTTGGATGGAAGTTTTAAAAATTGATGAAAATTTTGTTTATTGGCTTCGATATTTGGTATAATTATTAAGTATAGTTGTGGATACATTTTAGGGAAGTATTGAACAAGATGAAATAAAATTGATGTTTGTAAGGCTTAATTGAGCTTATAACCCATTTCCCATTTTTATGTGTATTTTTTCATGTTTTATGAATGAAGAATTCATATTAGCTAGAAAGTTTCTAGAAAAAACCATGTGTTTATTTTTGACTGATGTTTCGGTTCAAACTACATGAACCATAATCAAGAAATGAGAATGAACTATTCATTCTCATTCCCTCATGATGGTTCATGTATTATGAACTGAAACGTCAGTAAAAAATGAATACATTTTTTTATAGAAACTCTCTAGCTAATTCAATGCACTGTGGAAATACTCTTGCATTATAAGAATTCATATTATTTGCATAGCTAATTTTGTAGTTGTATTGGGATTTCTAATAACTTAATTTTTTGATAATGTCTACACTAATGAAAAATAAACATTACATTGCATATTTTTGGGTTCATCAACTTTAAATATCTATTTACCACAGTACATATCTGGTTTATTGTTTGATTAATAAAAGGTCCAACTTGATGACATTACATTATATGGCTGGCTTGTTCCATCAGCTACAAAAAATCCAACTTGAACACCCTAACTTCCTATGTGTGTTTTACTATATGCCAATATCATTAAAAAATAACATTGAAAACATAAATGAATGCAGAGAAGGTAAAATGTTACATCAAAGTAAGTAAAACCATAAAATAAAGGACACATGTTGTTAAGTGAAGAAACCAAATCAACAAAATAATTAGAATAAGTTACCCCCAGTCGGAGAGGTAATTATTAGGGATATAGTTATGTATCCACTTCCTAGTATAGGCATTAAACAACCTCACTTAGTGAATATGTCCCATCTATGATAATAATAGTTGTATCAACACCAATAGTGGAATCACAATAAAAAAATTGACATAATTTTGGTATGTTTCAAGAATAGGGGCACCATTATATTGTTTGGGGGAATCCACTAGCTCTAACCCAACCATCCAAAAAAAGTGGTGCATATATTTTCTCTCCTCCATGGGGCATACGCTTTGTTAATGGAAGGCCCCATTGGGTAAATATGTGCCCACAAATACTCTTTAGAACTAAAAAAAATAAAAATTCTAGACTTGGGTCAATATAAAGTGATGTGGGTAGGCTCACGAGTTATAATTCCTCTTTATGCATGTTTAATCTCTTTTTTGAAACGTAATCTTTTATAGTATTTTGATGCAAAAAATATTTTATATGCCTTCATGGTGATAATAAATATATCTCTACCAACGTGGTTAGTTATGGTGGTAGTGATATGCTCATAAGATGCTTACCATGGTTGTGAAAATTTGAAAATAAATCAACCTCATGCAATAGACTGCAATAATTTTATGGGAACGTTGATGTTGTACATTGTGAATTAGTTGTGATAATACCATATTTAACCTTTAAAATAAGGAACTTTTATATAATTTATTTTATATCATATCATCCTTATGGCATGGTTATATATTTTAAATTTTTCCTTGATGTTTTCACTGGGTCAAAATTTCTCTGTCGTAAATCAAAAGACTAATTGAGTAAACGAGTTATATTTTTATGCCTACATCAGGGCTTTGGAAAAGTCATTTATAGTGACAACATTGTGTTAATGGCTTCAAATTGTTATTATTTATATTATTTGATGTAATGTAAGAGGTTTTGGCCTTGATATTATTCTAAAATCCAACATAATAATATTTCTCTCTCTCTTTTAATCATGTCACTGATCAGAGGTGGTCCTTCCTTGTTGATAGTTGTTAGATTATTCATAAAGCATATGTTGAAGAGACTAACCATATTAATTTAATAAGATGAACATCAAACCTATAAACTCATAAAAGTATGTGTTAATTTAGTTTGGAGGACTAAACCTTTAAAATATCCTTCTTGCCTTACTGCGTCCTAACCTTCTATGCCAATAGTGACAATGCAATGGGTTCCTTTTGTGAATTTTGAAAGTGGATCCTTAGGATTTCCTATCATATTTTACCAAGGGCCATTTTCTAGTATCAGATGAAGATATCATTCGTCCTTTAATCTTTTTGGACTCATCCAACTTCCTCTTTCTCTTTTAAAAGGCACCATAATCACAAGAATGTTTTGATTGAAAATGTTAGGTAGTTTGAGTCAATTAAAATTGTAATTTATTATGTTAATTGATTTTATTACCTTTCTTGGTGACATCCAAGAGGAAGTATCTATAAGGAGATTGGAATGTCATGCCCTATTCTTGTCATTTCCTTATGTTTGACAATTATTCTAGCTATTGTTGGTGTAAGATATTTATTATTCCATTTATTTATTAAATTGATAATCCCTACTCATGTATATTCATCTTCCTTAGGTGATTCTTTAGTGTAGTGTAGTTAGATACCATTTGTCTTAGCTAATTTATTATTAAAAAATTGTTCTCCCATAGTCTACTCTCATTTAACTCCATGATTCTAGGTGAAAGTTGCATGTTCTTTCTCTTATAGAAGATACCTATTTTAAAGTTATTTCTAAATGCATATGAATATAAATCACATTTTTGTGTTATTATGAGCTATTTAATTTTTCATTATACTTTTTTTTGTCTTCTTGGATTCTATGAAACTATTCATATCCTTATGTTTATAATTTTCTTGGTGAAAATACAATATGGTATTAGAAATGGTTATGGTAACATGTTGCTCATTTTTTGTATTTGTGGTTTTTGATATTTACATTATTTTTTAAAACTCACAAGTTTAAGTGTAAATAATACTCTTGGTTCCAATAAATACTTGTTTTGAAGTTTGTTTAGATCTATCATTTAGGTCGACACTATGGATAACCATTCACTTAGTATAGCCATGGTTTTTTGGTGTTCAAATTTTTAAAGGGAAATTTTTACCAGTTTAGAGGCATTTTTTGTCAGAGTCATTTTTACTTTGTATGGAATGTTAAAACACCATACCACCAATCCATGTAATGAAGGAATTCATATTATCCTTTGTGACCATGCCCAAACCTGGTCAAAACCTTTCAAGTAACCTCAAACCCTATTGGGTGAATCCATGCAACTTCTACAACCTAATCATTTTTAAAATGGCATCTTAGCTTCCACACTCATTTCAAGCTGGTCTTCTCTTCTTGGTCAAATGACTAATCTTAGAAGAGATATGATCTCAATCATGGCTTCTCACCTAGTAGCAAGCTTAAGATTCAGTGATTATGACTCAATGTAATGGTAGTTAAACATAATTGAGGCTTGGTAATGTCTTTGTTCTCCAAGGTCAACCTATATTCAAGATTTAAGATATTATAACTACATCATTGTCTCTTCATGGCATAGGATCTGTTATCACCATCCTCTACATGATTAAAAACCTCCTTCATATCTTGCTTGATTGCACTCAAACTTGTCTATGGAATCTAAGGGTCTCACGACCTATGTAAAGGTGTACTATCAAGATCAAAATTTTTGTTTTTTTCTTGCTTTTGAGTAAAAATGATAGATGATGGGGTTTCCCTTTCTCAATGCTCAGTTAGATTGCAAAGGTTATTTTTAGTCAAACTCTAATCTTTCTCCATCCTTAATAGTAGTAACATACAAAAAAATTCCTAACTCTCTTCTTTTCTAAGTCAAAAATATGAAAACATAAAAATTTTACCCTAAAATATTTTAAAATTAGTTATTTTTTTAATTATTATTTTTAAAACTAGCAATTTCATTTTGACTTAAGTGGCATGTTTTTTCTTGAGATCACAAAGTAGGAATTATAAGGGTTATTTTTCAACTTTAGTTGGCTTGAGGATGTCTAGGATTCAATTCTTATTCTAATGAGTGGTTGGAAGGTTAATTTCACTCTCGTCACATGGCATTTTAAAAGTTCTAGTGGTAGGTTTTATTAAACATGCCATTTCTATAGGAAATTAATTGTATAATAAATTTTGATCTATAGCTCAAAATTATGTGACCTCTTTTAAAAAAATTAATATATTAATCTCATATGAATTTAACCTATTTAAATTTAAAAATTTACTAAAATATAAATCGCCAAAATTTAGGAGTGTCAAGCATAATGTCACGTGGGTGTATAAATTATTATAATTCCTTATTTCTATATTTATTCAATTTGTTAAAAACAAAATCACATTATTTGTAATGGATCCTAATTCAATTGATTTACTCACACCCTTCAACTATCATGAATAGAAGTCTTTCATGCCATCACCTTATGAAACAAGAATCTCTAAAGGATAATTATGGGTATGCAAACTAAACCAGATATAAATAAGGAAAAATGGTTTGAAAAATTTGATGAAGATTTTAGTTCTCTATCTTTTTATATCATTAGATATATGATTTCACATTTAATCAACCAAAATACCCAAGTATAGGATATCCTAGAGAAACATTTTGGGAACATGGATGAGATGAGAGGATATGAACTAGGAAATGAGATGATTAGTCTTATCCCTTAAAAAATTAACATGCTTCATGATTATTTCATCAAATTAAAATCATTAATATTAAAAGTAAAATAATTTAAAATTAACAATAATGATACACAACTTGTACTTTCGATCCTTAAAAACTTGGACCTGACTATTATGTTTTCATCTCCACCTTCCATGAAACTAAGATATCACTTGGTACTTCATGGACTATGCCATTTTTCAATGATTTTGTTATTGACTTGAATTAGGAATAAGATAAACTAATTCATATGGGTGTAATAAATTCTACTAAACCACATGTTCTAATTGTAGGACATGACATCAAAAAGGTTTCAAAAGAGAGAAAATAGAACACCAATGATCATAAAAGTAAGAAGGATCAACCCACCACCAAATCAACCTTCAGTACTTCTTATTATAGTGTTAATTATAAAAATGAAAGGGTAAAATGTGGGTATTACATGGGAAACCATGATGAAATCAAGTGTTTTAAAAAGTAGATTGATCACCTCATGAGTCTTCTTGAGAAGAATAATATAGGTGTTCCTAAGTCTATCAAGTCATCTTCATCAACCCATGAATCCAAGGAAAATGACAATTGGAAAAGGAAAGAATTAGGAAAATAGAAACCAAAGTGATCTCTACTTACAATTGTACCTCCATCTCCTACATGGGTATTGATTCTTTAGCATCACATCATATGGCTTCTTCACACATGGTATTTACTTCCTTAGAGCCATGTGACATATCATATATTTGAATAGGTGATAATAATTATACAAAGGCTTTTATGAGATGGTATATTAATGTGAGTGGTGGAAAATTTAATAATGTTCTAAGTATTCCCTCACTATCAACTAATTTCATATCAGTCCATCATATTACTCACCTTGGTAAGGACATGTAAGTTGAGTTCACTCCAAATTTAGTGTATGTCAGAGAGTTACATAGTGATAGTATCATTCCAGTTGGTTTAGTCAATTAGGAGAATGGACTATATTATTTATCCAACTTTGTCCCTTTTTTAAATTCTTCATTAGTTTCACCTATAGTTTATGACACTTTAGAGCCTAAGCACATTTATGATGTTGATGACTTCTCTTCTACAAAAAATAACTACAGTAGTTGATTAGGACACACTTCCTCCATATCCTTATCACCTTTCATGTCTTGAGGAGTTATTTTTGAATCCACATACTTCTATTCAACCATAGATTGTTTAAGAAGTAGGCTCTTTGATTCAGAACACATCAGACATTGGGGAGTCTTCCACATAATTACAAGGCCTTACACACTCCTTCTCTTCTACTTTAGATACACCATCACTTTATGAAGTAGTTTCAATTCTTAGTTTACATGAGGAACATTATTCTTAATATAAAAAACACATATTGGTTGGAGATCCATTAGATACTTGGCAAATTCATTCACCTTTTCATGGTGATCAATTCTTCACTACAGCTACTTCTAATCCACAGTCACTCTAGGAGGATGCTTTGCAGGGTATAGGGTGGTTACAAGTAGTTGTAGCTTTAACTGGGGCTTTCTAGTCCTACCTTCTCTTCTTTAACTCTATTTTTTGGGGGGGTCATTTTTTTCACACTAGGTTTTCTCCTTTTTGCTCCACTTTTTTAGTTTTGAATTGTACATGGCTACCTCACTAGGATTTGTTATCGAAACCCCTTTTTCCTATTTTCAACCCACCTAAACATTAGTTTAGGATAATTTTTATTCTTTCTATTTATTAGATGGATAATACATACACATTTAGCTTTAACTTTTTTAGGTTATTCTTTAGTCTATGGTAGTTATCTACCACTTGTCTTAGCTAGGTGGTTGTTACACATTTGTTCTCCAGTAGTCTACTCTAAGTTTGATCCATGATTCTATGTGGAAGTTTCATGTTCTTTCTCCTATATAAGACACCTATTGTAAATCTATTTCTCAATGGAGGTGGTTAAAAATCACATTCCTATGTTATTGTGCGTTATTTCTTTTTGCATTATACTTATTTTTCTCTTCTTGGAATTTGTTCAACTATTTTTAGCCTCATGTTTATCATTTTCTTAGCATAAATCAAATATCCATTGTTGGTCTATTCACTTCTTTTTTTTCTATTTTAGATGCCTTGTCAGTATCTTGCATGATCTTAGATTATATAGTAAATATTTGAAGTATTTTTATTTCTTGATGTTTCAAAAATCTTGTCACCCATCATTTAATTTTACCTCTCTTAAGATACACATAGACAAGATTATCTGGTTAAATTATTGTGTTAGCCTAATATTATGGACATATCCTAGGTTGGTGATGATCTATACACATGTTGTATTCATCAATTTTAAGCATCCTTGTTATACATATCCCATCAACATTCAACTACATTTACATACCTATAATAATTCTAATGGTAATTATGTTGTGCTTATGTTAGTATGTTTATTAAATTGGATATTATCTCTCCATATACATGTTTTTATTAGACTATCTAGCCACAATATAATTATATTGAGATTTTGACATGATTCAATGAAGATTACAATTTTTATGGGCAGGTATGGGTGTATGTTGTACATTATCATGTCCTGATAAATTTTTCTTGTTTCATGGACTCATATCACTATTCGTATTAAGTAGCTTGATATTATATCAAAATAATTATTTTCCTTTTATTTTTATGTGAACATTTCACATCTAGAAAATAATGTTATTATTTATATCAGGTGTGCATGTTGATTAACTCACTATACATAGTTTACTAGAATTTTAGTTATAATTATATGTTTTATTGACTACATTTGAAATTGTATTCTTTATTTCTCTTCCTCTACTATGTTATGATTTGAAATGTAGACACAGCTAATGGGGATTGATAAATATCAATGATTAGTCATGATGTAAATTGATGTATGGTTACTATTCATACTTATTTGGATACACATTATTATGATTTATCATATGAATGATGTCTAAATTTATATAGACTAGTCATGTGATTGTTTGATTTGACTCTAAATAAACTATGTAGTGTTCTATAATATGTTATACTATCACATCCATATGAATTATTGATCACTATTCTAGCAATATGTTGGATGCTAACAAGATGTATACTACTATCATTCCTAAGACTAAATTAGCATCTTGATGCCCATTGTTTATCCAAGGAGTTAGAGGGGAAATGATGGTTATTTAGACATTCTCGAATATCCTCCTATGTTCTTCAAACATTAATGCACATATTTAAATATTCTTTTGATTACATGGCTAGCCTACTTAGCGAAATATAATACATTATCTTTAGTAGATGGATACCCTGCTATGCATTTTATTTCCTACATTCACCTCTTGAATACCATGAGAGAGTCCTAGGGAGAATATATGTTATCTCTAGTAGATGGTTATCCTTCTATGATTTATAATTCTTATTTTAATTATTGATAGAAAATAGTCTCCTAGGTTGAATAGATGTTATCTCTAGAAGATGGGTATCTTTCTACAATTTTTTTTCTATCCTAATTCCTAATAGCAATTATAGTCCAAATTAAAAAGATATGGGTGTTCTTATTTTATAATAATGTTAGAGATATTCCTAGTTATTGAAACTCATTAGGGAGGATTGAACCATATTTATATAGGATTATGGGCATGGTTCATATCCTTTATCTTAGATACACCATATGGATTGGATATGAACATATTTAGATTATTGGTAAAACATCTTAAACTTAGGGTCCATCAAGGACCTTAGATGTATGATGATATCATATGGTTGGGAGGTTATACTTCCCCTTTTGTCTACTTGCTAAGTTATTGTGCTATGAAGATGATGTTTTTTTCGAATTCACAATTAATTTTGATGTTGCTAAAATAGAAAAAGATAGTATTTTTTAGTACTTGTTGAGATTATATTATTTTTATGTTAAATAAATAAGAGTCTATGTTTCTTTCACAATAATAATGAATCTTGAATATATTTCTAGTTACCTTAATTTTTCTCATCATAAAGAGAAAGACATGTGAAACAAATTATTATGTTCTTGTTATTTATACTAATGCCTTGTGGATGCATATTTTGTTAAAGTTTTACATCTTTGAATATTTCTCTAGTACTTTTATATTTTTGGTAGTATGCATGTTACAGTGTGGGTCAAACACCTTAGTAGTATGGCATAGGTTAAAAACTGATTATATGTTTTGTAAATTGAGAACTTTGATTTCATTTTGTGCATTAAGAATTGTAAATTAGAGATATAAGTTTGTCAACATGGCTCAAAAGAGAGCCGTTTAATGTATCTGGATTGAGGAGGTGGAGGGCTTAATTTAATATGAGGAAGTTAAAATGGTAAATAATAATAAATAACTCTCAGTGTTTTACTATATAAATGTGATTAAGTCAAATTTTATAAATTTTGTTTACTGAGATTTACATAACTTTATGCACTCCTATCTTGATTGGGGAACTATTATCTAGGTATAAAACACTCCTACTTGGATTAAATCATTTCTATCCTATAAAGGGTTATATTATCTAAATGTTAACTTATTTGATAAAAACTATGTCATGTCTAGATTTTGTGGATTTTAGTACATTATGTGAACTAATTTTTTACTATTGGTGTTTGTACTTGATTTTTACATGAGGATTTGAATTTTAAGGAGTTCCAACATGGTTGGATGATGGATATTATGTATGGGTTACATTTGTCTTTGAAGAGAGGTTAATTATTGATAGATCTAGAGTTAGATATGTCAGTTGGCTAGATATGATGTCATATGATGCACACATGATGACTGTATTAGCTAATCAATTGGGTGTAAATAGTTACACATTATAGTTTCATATGAGTGAGATGATTAGAATATAGAGGATGTGTGGAGGATAATTTGATTACTAGTTTATGGTAGGAGGATGGTAGTACCAGATGCTATAGGACATATGGTAATGGATCATGCATACAAATATGTGACTAGTAGACTAGATGTACATCATCATATTGATAGTGAGTTAGAATTATTATTTGTGACTGTATTAATAGATGTCCCACATGTTTAAATTTTTTTGTGGTACTACTACCATCATTTATAGTGGTGGATATAATGATGCATCTATATCATATAAGAAGCATTTGATCATCCAAGATATAGATAAGTATAAGATTGTGTATTTGTGGGGTATGAATATACTTGCTCACTTTTACTGTGACTTATATGGATTCAAACATGAGGCATAAAATGGTGTCGTTAGTTTGGACACATTATTACATTAATGTGATTGTGAGCATATAATAGTTAATCAACCAATTTGTATGACATGTAGTGATTGTGCACATCCATAAATGTTTGTATAGAGATGGGTGAGTATAGTGTAGGTGTAGGATCAAAGTACCATGTGATATAGATAGATAATAAATGAGTTGATGGCTGAGTTTATTATGTGGAGACCATATAGAGGTTTACTAGGTGGCTAAAGGATGAGACCCAACTATGTCACATCCAAGTGAGTTTTTAGTTTCATGATCAGTGGATAAATGTATAAGAGCATTTTTAGTATGAGAGGGTCACATGATATTTTAAAGTACAATAGGATGTGTCCTAAATCCCATGGGTATGGGTATGGATTGTGTGGGCTCTAGTGAGACTAGTGATAAGTATAATCCATTTATGATAGAAATTACCCTTATTCTAAACGATGAGAGGGATATGGTGATATAAATCCCTGATGTGGATGATGTAAGATGTAGTAATGGATATATTTCATAATGGAGATGACATTGATGGGCCCCAATATTTATAGGTGGATTAGTGGCTAGTGATGATGTGTTATATCTTATGCCTATCAGGGCAACTAAAGGTATAATGTGTTTTTCATTATCTTTGTTAGTTAATAAATTTTTTGAATTATTTAATAGGTAAAAATTGAAATTCATCATTTGTTCATATGTAGGTGATGATAATTACTTGTTGATGACTATAGAAGCTATGATTTGTGAGTATACATGACATATTAATAATAATGTCGTAGATGATGGCCTTATCGAGTGGGATATGATAATTACTAATGTTCACACACCTTTATTTGATCGATGAATTATTGATACTATGGCATATATGTGATCTATGACATCAAATGTAATACAATCCTTGAGGGTAGTTTAATTATTCAATAGTAACATACTTTTTAGGTACAACATAATTTTTATATAAACTGTTGAACTTAAGGAAGCAAATTTAACATCTATAAACTATGAAATCTAGTATCAATTGAAACTCATTCAATGAAGTATGATATAATTATGAAGTACACATCTTTGTTAGCTAGTGAAGGATGCCATATCAAAAAATATAATACTATGCAACAATCTTTGAGTCAAAACATACCCTGAGCAAAAATCAATTCCCTAAGTATGGTTAAATTCTATTAGTGTAAGTTTTTTATTTTTCCCTATTTATTAATTAGGGAAATTGTATTTCTTGTGCATACATGGATTTTTCCTACATTTGTGGGATAGGCTAGCTTATGTGGAGGTGTGTGTCATAGATGTGTCATAGGTGTCATAAGAATGTCATAAGTAACTCCCTTGATGGGAGTTACTTCTCTATTCTTAGAACCTTGTCACCACCTTTGATGGAGGAGTTACTGACTATTCTTGGTGTGCCTTGTCCACCTTTTGTGGAGGAGTTACTTTCATACTCTCCTATTTATAGTCCTCACTTTGGCCATTCCATGTTAATCAGATTTTAGTTTTCTCTATTTTGTCTTGTGCAATTTCTCTTATTGAGTTATTTTCAAATTGCTTTATCTTTTATGTAGTGTGCACTTGCTTTAACTTGTGTGATCACGTCTCCATTGCACTCACATTATCCAGATTCTGGCAACAACTCTGATATGGTATCAGAGCTAACCCGGTAATCTTGTGTGTGATTATGATTTTAGCTTATTTTGAAATCAAGAGGAGTGGATTTCTCTTTATTTTTTTCTAGATTTGGTCTAAAATTAAAAAAAAACTGTCAATATCATTTATGGTATCTTTGGCCTTTGGGCATCTTGATTGATCTATTGTGGCTTCAGTAAGGTGGAGGAACTTTTTTGTTATTTTGCAAATATCTGCATTTTGTTTGTTGATCTGGTAGAAAGGGTGAAGATTTCCAGCCCAGACTAGGTGCCTACCACTTCAGGTGCTGCCCACTCAAAAATTAGCTGCTACCAAGTCTTCTGCCACGCCAACTTCAGCTCTAGGTAGGCACAACAATCAGCTGTCAATGTTGTAGTCATTTAGCTCTCTATGCCATAGTCTTTTCCAACAAAGTGCCTTAGGCCATACGACACAGGTCTGCTATTTTTTTTTTCAAAATAATTTAGATTTGCACCCTCTTTTTTGGGACGCCACATGTTGCATTTGTTGTTTGTTGATCAGAAACAGACTTTTATGCCTAGCTTTCGGTATGCATCCTCCAACAGCATTTCCAGCCAAGCCTTCAACCATACAGCATTAAGTAGCAGGTTTGCATTTAGTTTTTTGTCTTTTTTTCATCAAAATTTGGGACTGTTTGCTTTTGGATACCCCTTCCTTACTTGGCATCCTATTTGGCACCCCTTGGACACGTGGCTCCATTATTCTATCTATGCTTCATTTTTTTTTAGTTAAAAATGACTTGATAAAACAAAAATCAGTCAATTGGACTGAATACTAAGGATTTTAGACAATTTTTTTATAATTTTTGGGGTTTGAATTAAAACTTGTATCTTCGACTTATGAAGATGAAGGGTGAGGCCCGGGTTGGTGGGAGGTCAATTCCCCCTCACACAAACCTCCTTTGGATTATTCATTTCATGTTGAATCAAATGAGTGGTTGGAAGGGCACTTTCTCTCCCAATAACAGGCATTTTTTTAATGTTTTAGTGTTTTTTTTACAAAAACACTATTTTACGAGAAAATTTTAACTTTAATATCTTGCAAACGGTAGCTCAGTTTTGGGTGCCATTTTTTGCAAAAGTTCTTGTAATTCAATTTTCTATAGTGTAGGATTTTTATTTGTCAAAAAAACATTAGTTTATAAAGTCCCAAAATTTGGGTCTCTCGAGACGCATTTTCGACTGAGTCCGACGTCCTGTTTGCTTTAGTGTTGCACTGATTGCTTTAAGATGCATTTTCGATTGAGTCTAACATTTTTTTAGCATGAAATTTCATATTTAGGGGGGGATCAATATTTTGGGGAGGGGGGTGTGATTACTTTTCACAACTTGCTTTCATTCTCTTTTCTGCATAAATTCACAACTTGCAATCAACACAACTTCACCTAAATTCATCTAAAAATGGATTCTTTTCAACTTAAACCCCTAACACCCTTCAACTATCATGAATGGAAAGTTAAAATTTCAATCATTCTTAGAATCAAAGGGTTGTATTGGATCACCATGGGTACTGAAATAGAACTCAACACTGATGCTGAAAAGGTTAAGTGGTACAACCATAGTGATGAAGCTTTTGGATTACTAAGCTTGTTTGTGTCTCCAAAACTTCTCTACCATCTAGAATCCTCTCAGACTCCCAATGACATATGAGACACCTTAGAAAAGTTATTTGGGAAGCTTGATGAGATGAGAGGTCATGAGCTTGAAAATGAACTCATAAGTCTAAGTCCTAGCAACTTTGACACCCTACAGGACTTATTCACTAAGTTCAAGGCCCTTATATTGAAATTGAAAGAATGTGAGATAGAGAAGAAAGATGATCAACTCATTCTTTCTATTCTCATAAAGTTAGGTCTAAGCTATTTAGTCTTTGTCTCCACTTTCCATGCCACAAAAAAGTGCCCTTGGCACTACATGGAAAATGCCTTTTTTGGATTCATTCATTGCTGACTTGACTAGGGAGCAAGATAAGCTAATTCAAATGGGAAAAATGAAGTTTACTCAACCCTAAGCTTTGATAGCTGGAAATGGTAAGGATAAGACTTCAACAAAGGAGAAGAATAAAAAGAACAAGGACTAGGAGAATAAGAAAGAAAACACCAATCCTGCCAAAAACAACACTGAGTCTTCATCCTCCAATGCTAAACCTAAGAAGGAGAAGGCTAAGTGTGCCTATTTTAAAAAGACAGGGCATGATGAACACAAGTGCATGAAGAAACAAATAGACCACCTAACTCATCTTCTAGAGAAGAAAAACATAGGTATTCCTAAGTCCATCAAGCAGAATTCATCTACCCAAGATTCTACTAAGGCAAAAGGCAAGGGTAAGGAGAAAGAAAAGGGCAAGGCCCTTATAGCAACTGCAGCTTTTACATCTTCATGGGTCATAGTCTTAGGTGCTTCTCAACACATGGGCTCTTTAGTAGTTGAGTTTTCATCTTTAGAGCCTCGTAGCATGACTTCAATTAGTTTGGGTCATGACACATTAGTTTCCATTGCAGGGAGATGGTCAGTTGAAATGGAAGGAGGAACATTCAATAATGTTTTAAGTGTTCCTTCTCTTTCAACCAATCTCCTATCAGTGTACCAAATCACTCACATTGGTTGGGGCATGAGAGTTAAGTTTTCACCAAATTTAGTGGCTATCAGGGAGTTGCATAGTGATACTACAGTGGCAGTGGGTAGGGTAGATCACCAAGCCAGGTTATACACCTTCTCACATTTTGCATCAGATTCTTCTCCAACAACACTGCTGACTCATTCAGATGGAGTTAGAAAATTATGGCATGAGTGGTTTGGCCACCTTAACTATCGCTACATTGAGCAACTTTGCAAACATGACATGGTCATTGGCTTGTCTCATGTCCAATTATCAAAAGGACTTTTTGAGGGGTGCTCCCTTGGGAAGCATCCCAAAACAAAATTTGACAAAGGTAAATCTTGGAGAGCTTCACAACCTTTGGAGTTAGTCCACAGTGATGTATTGGGACCCTTTCCAAAACCATCTTTCACAAGGCCCAAGTACATCCTCACTTTCATTGATGATTTCTCTAGGTACACTTGGATATATTTTCTCAAACAAAAGTCTGAAGTGTTTGAAAATTTTCTAGACTTCAAGGCTCTTGCTGAGAAATAGAGTGAGAAATCCATCAAGGCTCTTTGAACTAATAATGGATGGGAGTATGTCAGCATCAAGTTTGAGCAATTTTGTACCATAGAGGGGATTGATTTGTAGTGCACAGTCACTTACAGTCCTTCACAGAATGGGGCTGCAGAATGCAATAATAGGTTCTTAAAAGAGACGGCTAGCTATATGATTCACTTCAAATCCTTACCACCACAGTACTGGGCTGAAGCCATCAATTGTGCTTGATACATTCAAAACAGGGTTCCTCACAAAGCTTTGAAAGGGATAACACCCTTTGAAGCTTGGCATAAAAGGAAACCTGATGTTGACCACCTTAGAGTTTTCAAATCCCTAGCCATGGCCCATATTTTGAAGAAGAAATGCAAAGCTATGGATGTTAGTCCAAGCCTTACATCTTTGTAGGATATCCAGATGGTATTAAGGGATATCACCTTCTAGATCCAGTCACTCATGAGTTGTTCATCGAGAGAAGTGTCCATTTTCAAGAGAGTCCTAGAGACTCAACACTTGACACTTCTTCTCCCTCATCAGATCTAATTCTTCATGATGATTCCTCATCAGATTTAGATCAGCCACAACAGGTTCTTAAGCTAAATCCATCTTCTTCTTCTTCTTCTTCGAGTTTAGATAGTGAGGATAGTGTTGTAGAGTCATCCACCTCTAGTCAGTCAGAGGATGAGGAGTTAGCACCTGACTCACCCACTTCTAGGCCACTTTGGGCTAGATAGACACTTGAGAGTGCTGGCACTTGGGCAGGAGATCCCATAGATGACAGACATATTAGGGGGGATTTTCAAAGAGATCCACGTGCCTTCTTTGCTTCAGTTTTGGATCCACAGACTTTTTGAGAGGCATCGGGGGTACTTGAGTGGGATAATGCTATGGAGGAAGAATATTCTTCTTTAATCAAAAATCACACTTGGGAATTCACATCACTTGCTAAGGGAAGAAAGATGGTTTGATGTAGGTGGATATATCGGACCAAGTTTGCAGCAGATGGGTCGGTTGATAAGTGAAAGGCAT
>JARHVA010001426.1:1285000-1327500 GCA_037957365.1 Torreya grandis | reverse complement strand
ATTTCCTTTGGACCAATTCCCCTAATGGTAAAGGATTCCACAAGGTAGCCTAGGAATATTATTGCCTCACTCATGATGTTGAAGGGATGGGTCTCATCGACATAGCCTAATAAGGAACTACCTTATGTGCCAAATGGATTATGCGGGCCATTGAGGGCCACGAAGCTTGGAAGGTGTTGTTTAGATACTATATCTCCTTAGGCCTACCTAAGGGCAAGAAGGAATAGAAAGGGTTCAAATTTCCCATTATTCTTTTCATTTAGTATCCTATCCAAATCATAGGGTCCTCTGTGTCCAAAAGCATCTACAAGGCCTGGGAAAAGATTACGCTATGGATACAATAGAATGGCTTCAAATTCTGTAATGGGCTCTCTTCTAACTCTTATTCTATTTGGTGGTCTACCATCTTCTCTCACAACGAATCCCCTTAGCATAATTCCCTTGGGTCAATGCTCTCAATCTTTACCATAGAGGAATTCTTACCATCTAAGATATCTTTTGTAGGGGCTCTCACTATTGGCTATCTTAGGAGGAGGCAAAAGCTAAATTTTGGTTAGCCAATAAGGACCAAGAGTTATACTAGGAGATCCTCAATGTTGTGCTAGCTTCTATGCTACATAAAATCTTGGTCCACTCCACTTAGCCATGGTGGAAGTACTAGAAATGGTATGTTGAGACCCCATTTCATAATTATACTCCTTGACTTTGCTATGCTAGCTCACCCCCTATTTTCCTATGGTTGATAAGCTTAACACCTATTGGGAGATAAATTCTTCTATCAAAATGTGAAGCTTTCACATCAACACTATTTTTAGGGCTTGTGTGGAGCCCAAGATTGATCATTTTGTTTGGTGTATACCACACCAAGGCTTACCTATTCACATAAGACTCATCCATCTTAGAGTCCATCAACATACATGCCCTTTTTGTGGCTACTTTGAGATGCTTTCTCCTATTTTATAGTATTGTTCCAAATCTCAAAAAATCTAAAATTTTATCCATGATCTTTTTAGGCCTTTCCAGCCTAAATTCTTCCTTTAGTAGCACATCCCCTTTGGAGACAAACCCACGATGCCCATCAAATAAGCACAAATCTAGCATACTTTCAGAGTGGAGATTTTATTTTGGCTTTGGAAAGAAAGAAATAACTCGATGTTTAATAATGCTTCCGTTGATTGTAATGTTTCTACTTTACACAAGTCCTCTATCATCTCCAAGTTCTTTTATAGATTCAAGTCCAAGCCAATAAAGTAGTTATGGAGCTTGGACATCTTGTAGACCTCCTCTCCCATAGGGAAGATGTTCCTTGTGCAATAGCTTGGGTTTCACCTTCTCCACATAGGGATCCTAAACTAGATGATAGAGTACCTCAATCATCTCATGGTGGACATTATCATATCCATTTTCGGCATCCCTCTCACAATGGAACCTTATACCAAAGTATTTCCCTTCCTATGTAGTTGCGAGGGTGGCAACTGCTACCTCTTTCCCCTATTGGGTAGGATGGTTGGGGTGCTCCTCCTCCTCATCTCTGCCCAAATACTTGGGGGTGCCACTTGGAGGCTGGTTGGACATGTTGGACAAGTTCTCAAGGTTTTTCTTGGCCATTTCACCCACTCTAACATAAGCCAAATATGATGACAAAGACACTGTTCAAACTAATGGCTAGGAGCCTATTTCAGATGGTAATGATTTGCCCAACTCGTGCTGGGGTCTTGATGATGATATGGATCCTCCACCTTCTAGGCTTGCTCTTGTTGCATAAAACTTATCTTTGTTTTATGACTTTGTAACTTATTCTTAGGCTTTGTCTAGTGTTTCGAACTTTTGATTTTTCTCCTAAGCTCTACCTAGTATGATGTGGCATGCTTTCATACCGCGTTTATTTTTTTGTGAATTACTTATATATGTCTGTTTAGTTAATATATGGATATATTTTTAAAAAAAAATCTTTTTTCAATTTTATCTTTCAATAGTCATTACATTGTTTGTTTATTAGATTAAAATTTTCATTATTAAATGACTATTTTCTATGAGTAAAGAGAGCTAAATAGTTATTTATAATATAAAATTTTGAATTATAATAAATTAAAAAACATATATTTCATTTAATTTTTTTTTTAATCTTTCATGCTTTATATAGTTACTAATTTAGTAGTTAGTAAAATAATAAATTTAATTTTTATTTTAGTGTTTTCATCTTAATTAATTAGACTTAAATTATATTTTTATATAATTTCTTAACAATAATAATTTTATATAAAATATTATTTAATATTAATTTAAACATAAAATATTACATCATTCATAAATTTAAGATTATTTCGTAAATTTATAAAATTAAAATTTTAATTCAATTCCTTTAAAGAAATTAATTAACAATTTTATTTTTTAAATTCTTCTACAAAATTAATAAACAAATTTATTTTATGTTTAAATTATCACAAATCTAAAATATTATGGATGATTGCTTTTTTACATATTAAACTTTTCAAATCCAATATTTTTGAGCTAGAATTAAAAGTGAACACTTTGAAAGATATTTCAACCTACCACTCCTCCCAACGACCATTGTAAAATTCCACTTAACATAATAAATTTAATCTAATATTTATCTTTTTCATAAATACATGATGGATTCGGGCTCTTGAAGTTAGTAAATCATTTACGACCCATTTTAACATTAAATAGAAAAGAAGAATGATAGAAAATAAATATGATAATGAAATTTATTTTTGTTGTTTTTTTAATAAAAATATTCAAGTCATCCCATGTGTTGTGGTCCAATGGTAAAGAGAGTAATTCCTTAAGACTGAGCAATTTAATATTAAATAAATGAAAAATTAAATATAAATTAAATAGATTTTTTATTCAAATTAATTAAATCATCAAAAAAAAAAAATTCAAATATTAAATTGTGAAAACAAATAAAAGATAAGTTTATCATAAAAGTATTATTCTTTTATTTTCAAGTTAATCATGGCAATCCATTATTAAATTGAGTCAATTCACTTAAACATTTTATTTTATCATTAATCTAAAATAATGTAAATAATTAATTTTACATACATTAGACTTTTCTAATTCAATCTTTTTCATATATATTTGATTTTAAAAATCATTGTAATATTAAATGGACAATAAAAATGATTTTAAAAAAAAAAAAAAATAGTGTTTATCTTTTACATAAATACATGGTGATGCTTAAAAATCATTTAACATTAAATGGAAATGAAAAATAATAGAAAACAAATTTGATATGAAAGTCTGTTGTTTTTCATTTAAAAAGACCGTGATTGGTGAGAAGACGAAAAGCATTAGAATTTGAGTCTTTTATGTTCGATATTTGATCTAAAGGATGGGTCGTTTGACGTGACCCAGGCAGCCAGGTCTACGACTCGAGAAGCTTCACCCCCAGCAGGTCGCTTTAAAAGTTGTCCTACAGTTTGCTTGCCATCAATACGATGCATGTGCAAACGCTACTCTGATGTCGATGGATGCCAAGGTTTGGGTGCTTGTATAAAGAACAATGCTAATTGCGATTAGTTGTTGTTTACTGAGGCTAGTTATTCCTTAGGTATTGAGTGTTTATTTTTTCATAACATTATTTATCAAATTTTGAAGAGTTGATTTTAACTGTAATATATATCTTTCAGATAAATTGAGAGGTATTATCAACTTTATATATATACTGGATTTGTGATTGAGTGGAAAAAGCATTTTTTGCATAAATTTATTTTAGATATGTTTGTTAAAAGCACTAATCATCACGTAAAGTAAAAGTAAATATTTATTATTTATAAAAAAATAATTAATTTTGAAACTTATTTTCATTTCTTTATAACATAATAACTAAAATGGAAGATAGAGAGTTATATAATATTAGTAAACCATGAAAGTAAAGGGTAAGTGTACAAAGTTGGGGGATAATTTTTTGGACATTTACCTTAACACGTATGCATTATAATCATAATGTGTATGCATTATGACCATAATACATACATATTATTTAAATATAGGTTTGTGATATCTAAGCCGTAATGCATACATGTTATGCAGTCCACATAACACGTATGCATTATTGGCACTAAGCTTAATGGCAATAATGCGTACATGTTATTAGCACTATGTCTAGTGTTAATAACATGTACATGTTATTGACACTAAACTTATTGTTAATAATGGATATATGTTATGTTTTAATAATATGTATGCATTATTAAAACCCAAAAAATGCCCAACTCAAGCATACCCATTCTATTTTCATCTTCCTACTTGCTCTAAGCTTCTCTTGAGAAAAACACAATTATTTTCTTTTTGGAGGACAAAAAACATACATAGATTTCCAGATACCTCGCTAAATTAGCAATGGCACAGCAAAGGGAAGATAAGTAATAAAAAACTATACCTATTAACACTATTTTTTTTCCAATTTTTTTTTAATTACATTGTTTAATTGCTAAAACGTACTCTTTTTTAATAAATCATTTCACTACAAGAGCTTAAATACTAACTATCCTCCTAACCCTCTGCCTAACCCTTATAACCCTCTACATAACCATCCTAGCCCTCTTACAATTCCACAAAATCCTATAGATAGTCAAGAGGATCTAGCTATACACATCGTAAAAAGAAAAATAGAAATTGAACAATGAATTGGGAGAATGAGGGACCTCACATCGACCAATACCCATCACACCTATTTAACCAATACTATAGAGTCAATATGAGGTCAAGTTAACTTGATAATGAGTCAAATTGAAAGATGGGAATCATATAGAGATAAATGTAGGGCTTAATGTGCCACTAAATTATCAACACATGTGGTTACAGACAAAGAAATATCGAAAGAACTGATTTATTTCTTGTTAATCTACCAAAAAAACCAATGCACATTTTCTAGTAACCACTAAAGTTTTTTCAATCCACTGATGCCAACATAATTTATGGGACCAATAGTTGATGGTGTTTGATTACCCATTGTGTAACAACCATTAGGTCCATGTGTATTATTTAGGAAACTCTACTACAAGCTTATTCTTCATAAGATTCCCAACTATTTTGATTATGGTGAGTTTCAAGACTAAGGAAAAGGATCTACATATGATCAACCAAGTACATGTCATGTATCTAATCAGCATGCAAGGATCCCTACCCAAAAGCCACTTCAAACTAAGATCCCCTTTATGGTGAAGGAGGTCATGGAGATTGACACTTTTCATGCACTTATTGATACACTTATTCAACATACGAGTAGGCTTTCTAAGACCGATGCAAGAGATACTCCATCTTTTGTGCATAATTGAACTCACCATTATAGTTGTTGTGGATCTATATGTATTGAATCTTTAGATGGTGGTGGTGTTTATGAGGGATTAAATGATATACTCATGAGTGATGATATTTTAGCTCATATATTTGATGTGTGCACACCATAATTGGTCATTACACACATGTAGGTATCTCTTATATAAATGTCATGTTAAATTTAAGTTATATTTATATTTAAAAGCTAGTAATTAATTTACATAGAAATTGAATAATATATATGTAATTTTTATGTTGCCGGATGAAACAATGATTACATCTTCATGGTCCAAAACTATATTTATGGATCTTACCCAGTTGATGTTTACATATGTAGACCAAGTTTATGGGACATCCACTAATTCTTCTGTTGATATTACTAGGCCACCATTTACATATATCGAGGTAAAATTTTGAGTTAATACTATACTCTATGTACATGTTTTTTTGATAGAGATCTATGTTATTGACTAACAATCATACATGTTCAAAATTTTGGTCTTTCTTCACCTTTTAAAATTTCTTTTAATGTTCCACATTTTACTTAATTATCATCATTTGTTCATAGTGTTTATTAAGTATTCAATATTTTCATTTCTACCCATAGTACCACTACTTATCTTTTAAATACTTAAGTTTGTTCCCTTATGTGAATCATGCATGTTATGCAATAACTTAAGTCCTCTAGAAAATTAAGCAAGGTTGTTTGGTTACTTGATGAATATAGTAGACACTCCTCTATCTTTACGATCAAAGATAGACACATACATTCTTTTTCTAATGTCATCTAGATAGTCACTCATCAAGGTACATATTAACAAATAATTTTGAATTGTAAAAACAATTTTTTTTTAATAATTTTATTACATACTTGGACAAATATAACTTTTGCAAATGTATGAAATGTTTTTGTATGGCATCTAATAATCCCATTCAAATGATTAGTATGGCACCTTTTCATGTTTTTTCCCCATTTCACATGCCTATTTGTTCACCTTGACCTGTCACTGACCTTGTCGAGCATCAGAGACATTAAGTATGATCAAGAGATTACAGTAATCACATGTTTAAATTATTTTTTTATTTTAGTTTAAAATTAATTTTTAAACTTGGTTACATGTACAGTATGTAAATTTTCTAACAATATATGTATTAAAATAGATTCATCTATAGGCGAGCTATAAGCATATAAGGATACATTGTTGGACCTTAGAAAAATCCAAGGCATCTAAGAGATATCCATCTATGATTAAGGGATCCCAGGGACAGTCTTCTTTAAGGAAGGCAAAAAAACAAAATATTTGATGAGTATAATGTCTTATAAGATGCAATTATATATGATTACAAGACATTCACCTAACATTCACCTACAGTCTTCTTCTAGTATTGTATGCGTACAAAACATTCACCTAACATTCTATTATGTTGTTATATGATGTAATTTCTAATATGTTTATATGGAAATATATGTGTTATTGGAATTTTATACCTAAATGACATTCATCTAACATTCTATTATGTTTTTATTTTTTATTCATTTATGGATTTTACACACACACATACACACACACAAATTTATATTTGTGGTGATCGTATTTTTTCATACAATTTAGCTCACATTATTATTAAAAAACTAAATTTGATGGTTCTATGGCCATATTTAGATATGATCATATTTAATATTTCCTTTGTGTAATTTATTAATACTAACATATAATCTTTCAATATGTATTGCAATTAAAACTATATGGAAGCAAATAGTATAATGTTTGAGATAGATTCATAGATTGTTATAAAGTACCTCTCATGATTAAGCTACACCATTTATCACTATTCTAATGTGCATACCCTTGCTGGAGTGTTTCAATATCATTTGGAACTTGATATTCACATTTTTTATTAATTGAATTTATTCCCATACCACATTTTTGTTATAATTACAATTGAAACAAATAATGGAATACTCATCTCTTGCATACCTCCTTCATATGACCTTACACATATTACTTGTGAATTTTTGATTAAGTGGTTATGTTCTAACCTCTTCTTTGGGATGTTCTCTCTTTAAATATGCTTTGCCTTCTCATTTGGAGACTCTTATTTGGCCCTTTGAAGTAGTGGAATATTGTAATTTTGGTAGTAATCACTCTTTTATCTCACTTCATAAACTATGTTATCTTCCTTTCTATTTCACTCATTACTTTTCCCTTAAACTTTGGCATGTCTAAGGATATGTGTGGTTTACTTATGGTTTATAGACATTTTTTATATTCTTGTTACATTTCTCTAAGTTCTTTTTTAGGTTCACCTATGGAATAACCATGGATAAGTAGACTATATATAAGAGGTAGTGCTTAGTATTTGATCATGATCTTAAGTATTATTATCTTATTTAATTATTGTGGATGTTGACCCCTTGAAGTGGCTCTGGTATATTATCTAGTATTCTACTCTACTATTAATTATTACTATGTGATCTCTTATCTATGGTTATTTTGTGTGATATATAATTATTTTATGTGAACATCTAAGTAATTTTATTACAAGTGGTATCATATATTTGATTTGGGTAATTTTCCCATGGAATTTTTTTGAGTTTGGTGAGGCATGACTTTTGCAAGTAGGTGTGAAAAAATATAACTTGCAATCTAGCAAGAGTTAACTTTTTTGTCAACGTAGTATTGTTTGAAACAATTTTCTTAAAACAAATGTTTAAAAAAAAGGTAGGGAAATTTTTTTTCCTTTTCACATTTGCAATCATTGGATTTATCTCATGTAGATGATATCTATAGTATATTATATGGTTACACTTTTTTGATACCAAAATTTTTCACCCTAGCGTGCAAAAGCAGTCATTGGATTAGACATGGCAAGGTGATTCCAATGGTACCATCTCCTAGTACACTTTTTTTGGTACAAAAATTATCCTAGGGTTTGTGGATTTTGGGTTCTACTACTTAGGAAAAAAGGGGGTAAGAAAGTCCTAAGACTCATTTTAGGGATGACATGGAATCTAGAACTTCAAATTTGATGATTTCTCAACTTCAAGTTGATAAAAAGGGCTTGGTGTAGTAGGATAAATTTGTTGTAGTTTTAAATGATGTTTGAAGTATGTGTAAAGAGATTATTGGGGTTCACACTAAATTACATCAAATAATTATGCAATTGGATGCCATTTAATATTAGTTATAGACAAAAAACCCTCCACTTCATCATTCGAGTCTTCCTCCTCTAAAAACTAATAGCTCCAATCTTGGTATGAAATCGATGTTGCAAAGAATGGACATATGTAAGTTTTATGGTAAGGATACTCACACATAAAAACCTAAATTGATAATTTATTTAATCTTCACCAAACTCCTAGTTCTCAGAAGGTGATAATGGCATCTTTATATCTAGAACATGAGTAGTTCATTTGGTATTTTTGGTTGTGTGCTCAAAAGAAAATGAATGGTGTTCCCGTTACATGGTGTATTATAATTGATGATTTTTTGGCTCATTATTGGAATATTTTATCTAAAAATTACATCAATTAGTTATCTAAACTATGTCCAATAGGATATATGTAGGATGATATTCATCAATTTTAGAATCTCTCCTTATAGATGGAAGACATCATTGAGGCAAATTTGAGTAATATTTTTCTTGGTGGACTCAAAGATAGAATGAAATTGAAGGTTAGGATGTTTAATTAATTATTTGTATTATAAGTTATCCCAAAGGAAGGCATAGTAGAATAAAAAGTGATGGTCAAACAAAAACACTTCACTACTGGTCATAATCACACCTTTCCAGGACCATCATTTCCTCAACCCACTAGATTGACATCTCGTAAAATTGAAAAGAAGTGATCCAAAGGGTTGTGCTATGGGTACAATATAAAATGTAACAAAGGACATCTTTATGATAAAATGTTGTCTTACATCAAAGGTGCTAATGAGGATGGAGACGATGACGAGGTAATTAGTGAGGATGTAGAAGGACATGAGGAGGAATTTTAAGACTCTCAGCCTACTATTTCCAATCATGCCCTTTTAGGTATTAGTACTCCCTAAACACTTAAGGTGGTGGGTTTACTTAAGAATACAAGTTCATTATATTTATTGATTTTAGGAGCACACACAACTTCATCAACAGTAAGTTGTCTACTCATTTTAACTATTTCATTTACCATGCTCCATAATTTTAGGTCATGATTGCAAATGGTGATATTATTAGTTGTTTAGGAAAATTCCATAGTATTAAGCTAGCCATCATAGACTACCTATTATATTCTCATATGTTTGTTATTCCCATGCATGGAGCCAACATTATTCTTGGAGTACAGTGGCTCACCACTTGGGGCACTATTGAAGTAAATTTCATTGAATTATTCATGTGATTTAATTCTAAGGGAATGATATTTGAGATGAGGGGATTAAGATCTAAATCTCCACAACGTTTTATCTCCCATCAAATCACCAAGATTATTCAAAAGAGTATTAAAGGATTTGTGGCTCACTTGTTATCCATTGACATCTAGCCAACTCATTCATCTACACCTCATGATCTATAACTAGTGATTGATGCCCATTATATTATTTTTGATGACATGCCATAATGACTTCCACCTAACTACATGCATGATCATACCATAAAACATATTCCTGGTAGTACACCACCCAACATCAGGGCATACATGTATCTCTACACCTAGAAAAGTGAAATTAAAAAGATGGTATAGTAGATGTTGGATGCAAGAATCATTCACCACAACCAAAGTGAATACTCTTCAGTAGTTATCATGGTGAAAAATAAAGATGACACTTTTAGGATGTGCCCTAACTACAAAGAGATCAATAAGTACACTATCAAAGATAAGTTTTCTATTCTTATTATTGATGATATACTAGATGAATTGAATAGTGATCTTTATTTTACCAAGTTAGATTTGCATTCTAGGTATCATCAAACTAGATCCATGAAGAAGATATTACCAAAACAACATTCAAAACTCATGAGAGCCATTATGAATTTATGGTTATGACTTTTGGTCTAAAAAATGCACAATCCACCTTTTAGAATTTGATGAATACTATTTTAAGGCCATTTTTAAGGAAATTTGTTCTAGTATTTTTTATTATATCTTCATTTATAATAAATTTTGAGAATACCATTTATAGTATACGAAATGGGTAATCTCATTTCTAAAACAACATCAGTTGTATGCCTAACCTTCCAAATGTACTTTTGGAGCTCATGAGATTGATTGTTTGGGTCATATGGTTTCACATGAAGGATTGAAAGTGGATCCTAAAAAAATCCAAGTGAAGGTGGACCGGCCAGTTCCTAAGACACTCAAGAAACTAAGAGGATTTATGGGGCTAACTTATTAGTATCTTAGGATTTTTAAAAAATATGGTAGCATTGTAGACCCACTCACCTCTTTGTTAAATAAATACTCCTTCCATTGGATTGATATAGCTACTAGGGCATTTGAACAATTGAAACTAGCTATGTGCACCACTCTAGTGTTAGGCACTCCAATTTTTTATAAGACTTTTGTAGTTGAATGTCATGCATCTAGATATGGTATGGGTGTTGTGCTTATAAAATAAATTAGACCACTTGTATTTTAAAGTCACCAACTGAAGGGTAAAAGTCAACTCAAGCCTATTTATGAGAAGGAAATGATGGTCATTCTTCATGAAGTCAAACAATGGAGACCTTATTTGATGGTTCATCACTTTTAGATAAAAAGTGATCATGATAGTCTCCAATATTTTTTGGATCAATGGTTATCATTAGAATATTAATACAAATAGGTAACTAAGATGTTAAGCTATGATTTTTAAATAGTTTGCAAGAAAGGGAAGGAAAATATGGTGGCAAATGAACTATCTAGGATGGATGAATTCATTTAGATATTTTTATGTGTCATGACCATTTGATAGGTACATTGGCTAGAGGAAACAAGATCAGAATGGGAAAATGATAGTACCACCCATGATTTGATTCAAAATATTCATCAAGGTTCTGGGTGGATTTTTAAAAATCACATGGAAGGGTAATGTATTATGGTATAAAGACAAATTATACCTATGTAAGAATTCTATTCTCAAACAAAAAATCCTTCAGGAAATTCATGAAACTCCACTTGGGGGTCATTCAGGATTTTTTAAAACCTATCATAAAATCAAGCAGGTTTTTTTTGGGAAGGACTCAAGGGGATGTCCATAAATATGTGGCTGAATGTATGATATATCAATAAAGTAAAGGTGAAACAATCAAAATCCTAGGTCTTTTACAACCTTTATCCATCCCTAGCCAAAATTGGGAAAAGGTATCTATGGATTTCATTATAGGATTAATGAGATGTGATGGTTAAAATGTTATCATGGTTGTTGTGGATCATCTCAGTAAGTATGCTCATATTTGTTTTCTATTACAACCCTTTGTTGCGAGTAAAATATCTTTTACTTTTTTCAATATAGTTTAGAAACTGATAGAGATCCCATGTTCTCTAGTAATTTTAGAACTGAATTATTTGCATGTTTGGGCACCAAGTTGGCTCATAGTTCATCCTATCATCCTTAGTCAAATGGACAAAATAAAGTATTAAAAAAATGTCTAGAAGGATATCTCTATTATTTTATTTTTGATAAAAAGGATTAATGGGTTCATTGGTTGCCACTTGATAAATGGTAGCATAATACTTCTAGTCATAGTTATTCCTAAATGTCTCCCTTTTTTGGCCTTATATAGATACCACCATCCATCCATAATTTCAACATTGAAGGTCCATACTAAGGTTTGTACAGTTAAGGAACATATTTACCATTACTTGGAGGTCCTTACAAGTTTGCATGAAAATTTAACCATAGCCCAAAATCACATGATGTATTAGGAAGATCAACGCATGAGTGAGAGGCATTTTAACATTGGTGATTTGGGCTTTGTTTACTTATATATATATATATATATATATATATATATATATATATATATATATATATATATATGTCCTTGAAGTAACAAAAAAAGGATTACAAGTTGTCCCTTAACTATTATGAGCCTTATTAGATCTTATAAAAAATTGGTAGTATGGCCTACAAGTTAGAATTTCTTCATCCACTTTCATATGTCCAATATTTTATATATCATGCCTGAAGAAAGTAAATGGACACACATTTTCTACTCAAATTGAGTTACCGAAATTGGATGAGTAAGGGATATTTATTCTTGATCCTAAGGTGATCCTTAAAATGTTCACTAACTATGGTCTAAAGCGATTAGGGAGTACCTGTTCAAATTAAAGAATATGCCATGTGAAGATGCTACATGGAAAGATGAATCTATTAAATAATAAAATATTGAGTAACATGTTTTTTTTAGGGGAGGGGAATGCTACATCCTTATCCTTTGGTGTGTCTATGTATATGTGTGGCTGACTTGTGGTTTACATAACTCTTTTATATTATTGTTACATTTCTCTATGTTCTTCGTTAGGTCAGCATATGGAATTACCATGGCTAAGTATACTATATATATGAGGTAGTGGTTAGTATTTTATCATTGTATTAAGTTTTCTAATCTTATTGCATTATTGTGGAGGTTGCCGCCTCAAAGTGGATCTTCTATATTATCAAGTATTATACTATGTTGTTAATAATTATTGTGTGATATCTTTTCTTTGATTATTATTTATGACATATAATTATTTTATATAAAAATATAAGTAATTTAATTACAATCATCTTGGTAATTTATTACCTTCTCATCATATATCTAATCCATTATTAAGGAGTGTGGAAACACAAACAACAAATATTGTAAAATTTGAAGCTACAATTGGAAAATTTTGCCTCTAATGATTTGTGGCTTGAAAATATAACTTTTAACATGTGTTGGGTGGAATATAATGTCTAGGATAAGATTCTTGACCTATGATCATGTCCCATCGGGAGACCCACCAGCCATTTTGGCCTCAAGTATTCCCTTTGAAAAATAAGAAAAAAATAGTTTTTTATCCTAACTTAAAGTGTGCATATAAATAAAATCATAAGTCATGGACAAAAAAAAGAATCCTCATGCAAATTTAGATTCACTCTAATTTCACTCTGAACCATGTTGATGTAACCTTGGAGATAAATCTATGACACAAGTTGTAATGATGGGTCTTAAAATTCATTTTTTTTGTAGTCAAAAGACAAGTTGTTATTTTCCAACTAAAATTTATAGTTATGGGACTTATAAGTGTGAATCCCTCACTATAATCACATATAGATAGATAAATGACACATGATTCCATGACTATGACATCTAAATCTACCTGGATGCATGTTTTCACTACTATTAAAGAATGTGGAAACACTAACAATAAATGTTGTCAAAATTGAAAATGTAGTTGAAGAAATATATCTCTACTAATTTATGACTCAAAATTGACATTGAAAACTCATCCATAGTATAATATAACATCGAGGACTAGTTATTGGCATCTGATCACACTCAATTGAGATACCCACCACCCATTATGGCCTCAAGAACACCCTTCCCAATACAAGAAAAATGTAGTTTGTTAGCTTGAATTCAAGCACACATAAAATATAAATTTTAATTAATTGGAAAAAATTTAAATATCCTTCACATTCATGTGAAAATCTTATAATTTCACCCCAGATCATGTCTATGAACCTTGGATATGAACTTGTGGCACTATTTATAGTGATGGGTCTTAAAATGCAATATTTTTTCTATTAAACTGGCAAATTCTTATTCTAAAAATGGAATTTATAGCTATATGACCTCCAAAATAAATTCCGTCACTTAGATCACATATATATAGGAAAATGACACATGATCCCATGACCATGATGTATAAATATACCTAGAACATTGTCTTGACTAATGTTTAAGAACATGGAACTGCTTAAAATAGATGTTGTTAAAGTTAAATTTAAAGTTTTATAAATATAAATATGGTAGATAATTTAAAATAACACATTCTCAGTCTCCCATCATGCATGAATGAGAGACCGACCACCCAGTCTAGCATCAACAATGCCCTTTAAAAAATAAGAAAAATATTAATTTTTAGCCTAACTTCAAGCATGCATAAAATGAAAAATGTAAGTCATTAGTAAAAAATGAAATAAACATCACATGCATGTAAAAATTCTCTAATCACACCCCATATGACATTGATTAAACCTTGTATATAAATCTATGGCACAATCTACAGTGACAGGTCTTGAAACACAAACTTTTATGTAGTAATGAGACAAATTCTTCTTCTCCAACTGGAATTTTTATCTTTGGGACCTCCAAGTGAAATAAAATCACTTCAATATTATATATATAGGTAAATTAAATTTTATCCCATTATCATGATGTCTAAATACACCTAGAAATGTGTGTTCACTACTATTTAGGAGAGTGGAAACACTGACAATAGATGTTATCAATGTTAAAGTTGTATTTAGATAACTCCACATCTATTGATTCATGGGTTAACACTAGAATTTCCAACATATTTTAGGTTTTGGATAATTTCCATGATCAATTAATTGGCCTCTGATCACACCTAGTCAAGAGAACCACTACCCATTTTGGCTTCAAGAATGCCTTTCCTAAAACAAGAAAAGTATAGTGTTTAGCCTAAATATAGGCATGTATAAAATAGAAATCATAAATAATTGACATGAAACAAAAAAAACTTAGCATTCAGGTTGAACCCCTCTAATTCCACCTTAGATAATAAATATGAAAACTTCAGGATGAATCTATGGCATATGTTATAGTGATGAGTCCTGAATTATATTATTTTGGAATGAAGAGACAAGATCTTGTTCTTCAACTAGAATTTATATATATAGTACCTTTAGGTTAAATTCCATTAGTTTAATAACATATGGATAGGTTAATTACACATAATCCCATGACCAATACATCCAAATCCACACAAAAGCATGCTTTCATTAATGTTTAGGAGCATGAAAACATTGACAACAAAGGCTATCAAGGTTGAGGATACAATTGGATAACTCTAAATTTAGTGCTTTATGGATTGAAATAGATTTTTCCAACACATGATCAGTTATCTATGGTAATTCCAGGAAAAGAGACCCATAACCTTTTATGACCTTAAGAATGCCCTTCTTAATACCATAAAAATGTAGTTTTTTTAGCCTAACTTCAAGGAAGCATAAAATAAAAATCATAAATTGTTGGAAAAAAATTAAAGACCTTTCATATATATGTCAAATCGTTAAAATTTCACCCTAGATAAACTCTATGTAACATTTAGGATGAATCCATGATTAATTTTTAACGACAAGTCTTAAAATGCAATGTTTTTGTAGTGACAAGACAAGTTATTGTTCTTCAATTAGCATTTATACCTCTGGGACTTCCAAGTTCAATTAATTCACTTTAAGAACGTATAGATAGGTAAATTACATGTGATACCATGACCATGACATCCAGATCAACCTAAAAACATGTTTTGACTACTGTTTAGGAGTATGGAAACACTGACAATAAGTGTTATCAAAGTTGATGTGGTAATTGAGGAACTCTTCCTTTGGTGCTTCATAGATATAAATTGGTGCTACTAATATGTTTAGGGTATCAAATAATGTGTAGGACTATATTATTGACCTCCCATCATGCCTGATCAAGAGACACACCACCCATTTTGGCCTCAACAACATGCTTTTCGTAATAACTAAGTACTTATATTAAGCTCTATTAGCTTCAAGAATATGAAACTCTTTACCAATGATACCAAACATATGAAGGTGGAAGCTTATTTGGCACCACTAACCTCCAAAAATTTTATTAGTAAATAATTAAAAAATAAATTTATATGTACTATCTAAAAAATAGATAAAATTTGGTAAAATTAAATACATCTATATTTAAAAAGTTTACATACTTTGTAATTTCAATCCAATGAACCAATAAGATTTGATCTGATATTTTTAGTAGAAATAATGTATTCATGCTATGACTCATGAACATTTTATAGATTATCATTTAATGGCCTCTAATGATACTTGACCAATTGAATATTTGTTGTATGAACCAAATTTGAATAGTTTATTATCTTCCTATTTATTTTAAAAAATTTAAACAACCATACATATGAATTTTTATAGGATATCATTAAACCCAGGTTCCAATGAAAACTATAGACTGAATGGCATATTTAATGTTTTCTTCATCTATGACTAGGGAAGTTAATTTTTGTTTTCCTTTACACATTGACATAAGTATTAATATGTTCCATTTTCATCGTACTCATCAGCAATAACTGTGAAAACACATGCTCTATGTCATGATAGATAATGAGAATAAATAAATTAATTTGTTCCCTTTTAATGATGTCATCAAGATATATAATGAGAATAAATAATACATAACAATTAATAATCTACCTGGTTAAACTATATTAGATACATGGTCAAAGTCATGTGACAATGTCTATATGTATGTTCTTATGTTATTGCAACCTTATATGTGTCAAATAGAATTAGAGGTATGTAGCTCCATTCATCCACCCAATTTTCTAAATCACACTCATTACAAACAAATCCATGAATGTAGAGCATAAATATGTTAAATGACTCATATGAATATTCCAAGAACATGCACTTGAGATATGAAATGAATGGAGCTCCCTTGATCTTGTTATAGTGATATAATCCTCATACTTTTCCAAGTGTTCATCCTCCATCAACCAAAAATATCTATGAGTAGTAGAATTTTCTTGAACACTATAGTATAATTTTTTATTACACCATTCAAAAATGGTTGTTTCATCAATCAAAATAACACCATATTTGAAATTCAATTCCTCTCTTGCAATGGTACTTTTTGCACACACTCCACCACCCTTATGCTCTCATTTTCCATGGTTATCCTCCATAAAAATAGAGATATTTTTTACACAAATATTAATGCACATATTAATCAACCTATAAAATAAGCATTCATTATTGAATCATGATGTGAAATTGTCTAACCAAATGTAATGTTAATTGCAATTAATCTTCCTCTCACTCAATTATCCAAAGAAATTTTCAAAACAACCATGAATGTAATTTATAGAATGTGATAGATCATAATTGATGTATAATGATACTCCATCAATATTTTTTGATATTATTCTACACTAAAAAGTGCATGCATGACTTCTATATTCACAAATATTGAACCATGTATTGAGTTTTAATATTTTTATATAGTTTCTAGTTTTGGTTTGGTTGTGTAATTATTAGAAAAATCAACTACTGAATCAATATAACCAAGTGGGTATGTTTCATTACTTAGCTTGAAATTTTCATCCATTCATCTATCCTTATGTGTATGCCTCACATATTCCTTAAAAAATTCTCCTTGAATTTGACATTAAATTTTGAAACAAGTATATATTTTGTAACAAGCTCACACCTTATAGATTCTTAGTTTAATTTTAATTAGTAAGTCATAGATTTGTATTTTCTCAATCCATTTGATTCTCCCAATTTGAACTTGTACTCTCCTCATGGATACATTTTATTAAGTTTGGCAGTATGTCATAAATTTTACAATCTACATCCAAGCATGCATTGTTATAAAAGAACTGTTTATCTCATCTTACAAAAAAAAATGGTTCGAATAAATTCCTTGGTTTATTTTTACGGAACTTATATAACCCATTCATAAAAAATGTTTTTTGTATGAAAATTATAATGTCTATGGTAAAAATCATTATTGTGCATTGAAAATTCAACATATAGCCTCTAAGAAAAAGTGATGCGTGTGTGATTTATTTTTACAAAATATATATTGGACATCTCAAAATAGTTTTAACTAATATAAGTTTGTCTATATTTTTCTAAAGACTTAAATTACAATTATGTTTAGGTCATATAAAAAAATTGTTTTAGATGTGGATTAGAATTAGGAGAACTAACTATTATTTTCAATAGAACTCTTGTATTGGCTTTCCAAAATTATACAAGTAATTATTTGAGAGCATTGGATATAATCTTATCCTTTTGTGGAATTCTACAAATGAATTCCTAGATCTCAATGGTATTGGTATCATTAAGTCTTTGGTGTCTTCAAATTACTTTCATTAATATTTTTCTATTTATGTCTAATAATAAGTTAGTTTTTGAAATAATTTTTTTTTTCAACATTTGCACACTTATTTTTCAAGTTATAATTATTAATCACTTAGCATTACAATTTTTTTTCATGATTTATAACCTATAATATGATATGCATCATCTATATTTTCAACAATTTCATTCTTTTCATGATCATTGTTAGATGTTCTTAGTCCACCAGTGTACATTGTAGGTTTCATATTAATCAATTTCATCAATGAAATAAACACTTGATAATTTTTACTATCAAAATATAATTTATCAAATAAATTATGACAAATTTTTTAACTGTCTTCTTCAATGGTGGTTAGAAATTTTGTTATGCATTGGTTTTAAAATGTTTTCATCAACTTCAATTAAGTAATTATCTTTTTACACACAATCTTTAGAGGTGTTGTTAATGGTGGAATTTGTTGAGAGGGTGTTTCAAAATCATTATGTTCAAAACTAGTTTATTCATTATTATTTTCATTATTTGCTTGTGCGATGATTTTTTTTTCATTGTTACTTTCATTATTATGTGTTTCCACGAAATTGTCTTAATTGATAGTGATGTCAATCCCAATACCATTAACATAATTTATTATTACTTAGGACCCTTTCCTATTATCTAATCATATTGAATTGATTGAAATTTGATTAGTTTCTAGGTCCTTTTGTGTATGTTTCACTATCCTTCACAATCAACCTTGACTTTCATAAAATTGACTTTAAAACTAAATATTTGAATGTTGTCTATTTAGATAGTGTCCCATTGACATATTTATCATATAGGTTTACAATTCATTTACTCTTTTTAGGTCTATAATTTCATTTTAAAGTCTGCCACTCTTTATTGAATCCACAAAACCTTTATTTTCTTATGATATTGGTCTTACGAGACCAATATAATTATCAAATATATCCCACAATGTTCTTTTTCTTAACACTTCAATACTCATTCATTAGCAGCTTATTTGATTCAAATTTTTAGTAAAGAAATAATATACCTTTTATTATCTTATCCTTAGTAAGCTGACTTAAACCTATTTATCGAAGACATAATCTTTAATATCCTTATTTAATATAACCCTGAAGTTGAAGACATCTTAACTACCATCTTCATAACACATTCAATGTATTTGGAAACCTTCATTGTCAATACATTTATTTTATTTTCCTACACATACCTCATTATTTTGTTTTCTATGTTACTGAATGACATGGAATCATTCTCATTTCACTTATAACACTCCACCATTTTCAAATAACGAAAACGACTATATAGTTCTATAGACTTCTTAAAGAACTTGTTTTCTTATAAAACCCAAAAACACAATCAATAATATTAATTAATTTTTATGACTTAGAATTGATAACCACTTGAAATAGTTATTAAATATCCATTAACATATACTAACCAAGTTTCATCCCTTTTGGATGAATATGTTTAACTTTATGGTTCATTTTTTCATCCTTAAGTTTTCATAGTTAATAAGCACATGAGAGCTTATAATTAATTATTCTTAAACTCTGAGACTCTTTCAATATCTCATCATTTTGAAAATGACCTTACAAAACTTATAGTACCTTTAAAATCATGTAATCAAGCTTATATAACTATTTTAAAAATATTTTTTGGTGATTGTATCATTACTATGCTCGTTTTGAACCAGAGAGGATTGTAATTGGATAAGATTATTACTTTTTCAACTAACCCAATAAAAGTGTTGAAGCAAAAAGATAATAGATGAATGTTTTTTACCTTCCAATGGACCTTTAGTGTTCTATTCAATGGAAAATTAATTCAAGACTTCATGCTTAGATAATTTATACATAGAATTCTAGTTTTCTTACATAGCTATTCAAATAGGATTCTTAACATGTACTTTTTAATGACCACCTTCAAAACACTCTTTTGAACTTTAGAGGAATATAAAATAGATCTTTACTTAAAACAAAACAACTTAATTGGATAAAAATTTCAATTTCTTTGTGTGATCTAGTTCTCAAAGTATTAAACCAATTTGTATAGTTTCAAAGATTATTGATGATTGTAAGGAACTATACCAATTTTCTCAAGCACAAGAAACTATGGATGATAAAGTTTTCAACTTTTAAGTAATCTATGCAAACTAATATATCAAATGAATGACAAAAAATCTTATCTTACCATTTTATATAGATTAAATCATGTTAAACTTCTCCTTGTAGTATAAAATACATAAAAATATACTCCTTTCAATCATAACCTATCAATAACTATAAAATTTACATACCTTGAGTACTTTTTATTCATATCCAGAACACACAATGGAGATAAAAACATAGTGAGTAACCTACTTACATTTTCATTATATATGATAATTTCCTTAAATGTACATCATTATTCATTTTATTTATTATCCTTAAATATTTACGTACAGTCTTACTTCAAACATAAGCAAACATATAGGCCTAAAGCCCTTATTCACTCATTTAGCCTTAATTATAGCTTATTCCTTTCCTTATATTTATGAATAGTTATTATAGGATTCTTATTGATAGGTATGTATCATCTCTTTCCTCAACTAATGCAAAAATATAGATGTCTCGATAAGTAAGAAGACCTAAATATTTTTAACCTCCTATCCTAACATACTATGTGCTTTTTCTATCTTCTCCAATGTAGCTTCAATATTATACATATGTAATAAGTTGGTATTCACATTTACATGAATTAAAATGCCTTTTAAAACATTATTATAACATTTTATTAATTTTTCCTAAGGATTCATACCCTCACAATTGGCCACAAGGATTTATATTCCTTCATATATAATATGAATATTTAAATATGACTTTTGACAAGAAAATTTTACATATATACTAAGAAATACCAATAGTAAAGTAAGATTTCTTATCCTACATAGGAAATATCAAGACCTTTTTCACCATGTAATGAGACATGACAGTAGTTATTTTACCCTTCATAACATGCCCCAATTGACTTGTATACAAAATTTACATTTTGTGATTGATGCTCTTTCATTAGATTATCCTTCTGAGAAAATATTTAAGATCCTACTCATATGACATTGTCGATCCTTCTTACACTTATTACGATATTTTAGTACCTTATTTTAATTTTGGTTTTCTCTTCATCTTTTTTTTATTATTATTTATGATGCATGATCCAAAGCGATTCAATATCTTCTTTATCCTACTTGTTCAAATCTAAAATAAAGGACTCCATCTCCTTGATTTAATGTTCTTTGAATCATGTGCATAAAAAACTATAATCATAGTAAACTATAAAAATTTGAAGCAATATTGCCTCTCCAATTACTACCATATTTTTAATCCTTTCATATTCACTTGGTACTAGTTCCTCAATTCTTAGCTCATCATCTTCTTGACTTGAAATTTCCAATTTATCTTCCTTTTTAGGTTCTTTGTTGTTAGTTATCTCCTCATAGCTGTCATCTTCCTCAAAATTTATTCATTCTCTCAATTTATGCCTTGTACCAGTAACTAAGTTGTCAAACCAATCATTTATTTATTTCTTCATATTTTAAATTTCTCTTTGCTTCCGCAGCTAATCCTCCTCCATATCTTATTGGATATCTACAATCAACTCTTTAGAATTTATTAAGAGCTTATCTTATTCATTTGAGACCTATAATTGGGTCTCTTCTTTATCATATTTTATACATATATTCACACATGCACACAAAAAGTTAGATTTAAAACATATAGGATAAATTACCTCATCAAAATCTTTTCATTTTAGACCGTCAATAAGGTTCATCAACTACCTTTCTTATTCTACATCATTTATTTCCAACATCTCACCTTTCTCTGGTTTACATGTAACCATTTCTCATTATTGTATTAACAAATTCTCTTATCTTCCTAAGGTAAACTTCATCCATTGATTCTTCATTCTTTTAATTAGTGGCTTCATTGACCACTTCATTTTTTTCCTTATCCCTATGCCAATATTTTGGCCTCATGTTGTTCCTATGAACTCTATTAGGAATTGTACCATTGTCAATCTCTCTTTTGTCTTATTCATTTTCTCTTTTTCCTTATTGTGATTCCCCTTTCTTAGCAGTCTCTTTATCTCTCTCTCTTATGCCTCACCTAAGTCTATCTCACCTTAGAATTTTGGCATATTGTCCATATATTCATCCTTAGAATTTATATTTAGAGATTCAATAATATATTTTATTTGCTTCAATCCTTACTAGTCTTAAGGAATCTGAATCATCTACTACTTTTCTTTTTTCCACTTTTCCTTAAATTAAAACACATCCAAAATCTTTATTGGTTTTCAAATAATTTCACTATTCACCTAAAAATTTCAACCCTTTATGAAATTGTTTAAATTTATAAGATCTTTTTCAAATATCTAAGACTAAAAATGATGACAATCCCAATATGATTAATTTAATTTAGTTTTACCGAAGACCATTACCTACTCATATTGACTTGATTAGAATTTTACTAGCTTGTAGGTCCTTTTGTGTATTTTTCACTATACTTCACAATCTACCTTGACTTTCATAGAATTGACATTGAAACTGAATGTTTGAATCTTGTCTATTTATACTATCTCCCATTCACATATTTCTCAAATAGGTTTCCAATTATTTTACTCTTCTCAGGTCCATAATTTTGATCTAAAGTCCATCACTCTCTACTGAATCCACAAAAACTTTACTCCCTTACCAAATTGGTATTAAAACATTACCAAATTCTTAGGAAAATGATTATCAAATTTCTTCCACAATGTTATTTTCTTAACACTTCAATACTCATTCATTAGAATTTTAATTGATTCAATGTTTTAGTAAATAAATAACATACCTCTTACAATATTATCCTTAGTAAGTTTTCTTAACCCTATTTACCCATGACATAATCATTAATATCCTTCTTTCATATAACCCTGAAGCTAAAGACAACTTAACTACCATCTTCATAACACATTCAATGTACTTAGAAACCTTAACTTTCAATACATTTATTGTATTTTCCTACACAAACCTCATTATTATATCTTATAGGTTAATGAATGATTTGGAATCATTATCATTTCACTTATAACACTCTAACATATACTCATGTAGGTTTTCAAATAACTACAATAAGTATATAAATCTTTAGAGTTATTACCAACCCTATTTTCTTGTATAGCCCAACATCATACTCAATCATATTTGATTATTTTTAATGACTTAAAGCCTATAACCAATTGTAATAATTATAAAATATCCATTATCATATACTCTCCAAATTTTATCCCTTTTTGATGAATAAATTTAACACTATGGTTCCTTTTGTCCTCCTCAAGTTTGCACAGTTAATAAGATCATGAGAATTTTTGATTAACTGTTCATAAAATCTAAGACTCATTAAATATCTTATCATTTATAAAAGGACCTGAATAACCTTATATTACCTTTAAATATTTTACTATAAATATTTAAATAATATTTATAGGTGATTGCATTAAAAATATTCTCATTTTGAAATCAAGAGGATTGTAATTGGATAAGATTATTATTTGTTTAACTGATAAAATTAAAGTGGTGAATAAAAAATATAATATAAGAATTAATTTTACCCTCTCATAGACCTTTTAGCTTCTTTACAATGGAAAACACATTTAAACCTCCATGCTTAGATTAATTATAGTTTTTTTACATAGTCATAAAAATGGGTTTCAAAACATGTATTTTTAATTATCACCTCAAGAACACTCAGTTATACCTTACAGGAGTATAAAATAGATATCTACATAAAATAAACCAACTTTATTAGATATTAAAGTTAATTTTTTTTGTTTGATCTAGTTCTCAAAGTATTAAACTAATTTTCATAGTTTTGAAGATTATTGATGATTGTAGGTGACTATATCAATTTCTTACATCCTGAGAAACTAATGATGTTAAAGTTATAAAATTTCAAGTAATTTACCTAGACTGATATATCAAATGAATTCCTAACAATATTATGTTAACTTTTCATACAAATCAAATCATGGTTAACTTTTCCATGTAATATAAAAAACATAAGAATCTGCTCCTTTTGATCAGAACACATGAATAGTTATATAACATATAGACCTTGTGTACTTGTTATTCATATCGAAAACACATAATTGAGACAAAATAATAGTTCATAACCTACTTAATATTTCATTATATTTGAGAATATCATTAAATCTACAACATCCTTATTTTTATTGATTATTCTTCAATCTTTACATATAGTCCTACCACAGATTTACACAAACATATAGGAATAAAGGCCTTATTCACTCATATAACCCTAATTAAAACTTATTCCACTTCTTGTACATATGTATAGGTATTATATGATTCTTATTGATAGGTATGAATCCTATCTTTCCTCAACTGATGCAAAAATATAGATCTCTTTGTATGTAAGAAGACCTATATCTTCTCAACCTCCTTTCCGAACATAGTATGCGATTTTTCTTTCTTCTCCAATGTAGCTTCAATCTTATAGATAGGTAGTAAGGCCTATTGCACCTGTACATGAGTAAAAATTCCTTTTTAAACATGTTTACAACCTTTAAGGACTTTTTCCAAAGGTTTCATACCGTTACAATTGGCCACAAGGATTTGTATTACTTAAAATACAAAATGCATATTTAAATATGACTTTTGACAAGAAAAAATTACAAATGAACTATTAAGTGCAAATAGTAAAAAAATATTTATTATTCTACCTAGGATATACCAAGACCTTTTTCATCATGTAATGAGACACAACATTGCTTTTTTAACCTTCAAAACATTCCCCAACTGACTTATGTAAAAATTTACATTTTGTGATTGATGTTCTTGCATCAAATAGGGGGTAAGTCAACATGCATATATTCATCATAAAAAGAATCAAAACATTTATACTTTGAATGTGGCCTTGAAACATAATTTAAACTTTTAGGTTAATAATCATTAGTATTATTTAATTCATTATTTTTAATTTCATCATTATCTATGACATTTAACTCATTAGGGATAGTGTTTGTACCTTGTCTCAAGAAAAATGGTTACACTTGTACGTTTTATTTTTATCTCAAGTATTTTAATTACTCTGGTCTTTTGTGTTTTAGCTTCTTCCTCTTCTTTGAGTGAGTTCCATCACCCATTATTAGTTAAATAATATTTTTTTTCCTTTTTATGGTGGGGGACCCAAAGAATAATTTGATTCCTCTTATATTCACCATGAAAAACATAGAATGATATAGATAATTTTGTTGTTTCATGACCTCATTTTATTCTTGACATATATTATGTCTATGTGATCATATATTTAATTGGTTGACCTTGTACTCTATTTTATTATGATATTCAGGTCAATTTGCTCACGAATTACCTCCATATAGTCAAAATTAGGTTCATAACTAGCTGAAATGGGTTTAGATTGGACCTAATTACATTTGTCTTTACATTTGTGATAAAATGGTGTCCAAATATTGCCTTTGAGTTGGGGTTTTAGGGTTGTAATAATTAACTAATAGGGTTGATTATTACTTCTAGGATATATCTATCATACCTTCTGAATGTAAACCAAGATGATATATCTCAACCAATCTCCTATATCACAAAAAATATAATAAATCCTTCTAAAAAAATTAATTAATAGAGAATGTTTTGCTTGAATATAATCCTAATGACCACTTGTGAGGTGAGACAGTAAGACTAATTCATCATTTGGCAATACTAGTGTGTGTTTCCATTCATTCATGCATATTATCCCTTACCTGTATATTAAACATTTATAGTGACAATGTTTCATTGTTCCCAAATTTAATATAATGAAACATGCTTGTGAAATCCATCACTCATTGTTAATCCATAGACATTTTACAAAATCAAATACACATTCAATATATCCATTTAAAAATGGACATAATAATGATTTATCCCATCACTCTTTTTAAATTTAAAACCCATTATAGATACTCACATTAGACAAATCACTAACACAAAATACCAAACAATGTTTTTTTTAGAATAGTTTCTCATTACGCTTACATAAACTTACCTAAAAATTTTGTGCAATCTTAAATCTGATGAAATGAAGAATGAGAAATCATCATTTCTCTTTGTTTTCCCTTATAAATTTATAATATGATTTCCTAGTTTCCAAATGTTGATCACACAAAAAAACACATTTTGATATCTTTTCATTTTCATCCTTATCAGCTAAGATTCCTTGAAATTGATATGCCAAAAGGAGAATAAACAATATAGTCCATTTTCCTTTAGTTTTCTTGTAGTTTGGCTAAAGGGGCTCAAAGAATCCACAAATTCCTCTCTAATTAAAATAATAAACTATTTGCTCCATTATAGTAAATAAAATTCATGTCAGTTTCACTCTAAATCACATCATATATAATTGAAAAGAAGTTGTCATGGATAAATTTTTTAAAAATCATATAGCTGATTACACCATTTAACTAATTAGCTAAACATATAATGAAATACAATCTATTTTAGCCTCAAATCATGTTTTATATTCATAATTAGGTTCAAGTGCCTTATATTCACCCTAATTTCCTCCATAATTTAACGAATGACCAATTTAATTGATTATATGATGACATTTGAGTTTATCAAACCCAAAATCACATCTTATACATGTCAAAATTTCATATGTCATTGAACCAAATGATTCTTTCCTTCATTCTATGATGAAATTATAGTTGATCAAACCCAAAATCACATTTTATAGTCATGAAATTAGGTTGAATGGTCTCAAATTAGTTCTAATTTCCATTATAGTCAATCATTACACTATTTTACTTATTTAGTTATCACATTTGAGTCAACAAGACAAAATTAAATCCTTTATAAGAAAAATTAGGTTGATAAGGTTGATTAAGTTTAATCATAAATTAAATACATATAAATAAGTGTATATCATGATAAATAGATAATCATCAATACATAAATGTATTCAATTTTTATTATGCTATGAGAGTATAATGCATACATTATTATAATATGTACATGTTATCTTAGTTTGAATTCAAAATCCAAGCCTTTTGACTTAGAAATGGGTTGGATTCCTGATCCAAAGGCTTGGACCTATCAACACATAGTCGAATCCAAGGGTTTTGATAAAAAACAATAAAATTCACCTTACATCACCAAATACACTACAAATTTAATTATAAAATTCATAAAAGTATTGCCACAATGACAAGCATGTTGTCCTCTTTCCAAACATATGATTTTTATAATTTTGTGACTATTTTAAGGTTTAAAATTACGTTGATTTCTAACTATATATTTCTTAGGCCACTACATATCATAAATATAGATGCCTATATATGTTTTTTTAATATTTTTTCATTGATCCAAATTAAAAACAAGATAATGGCTATAAAATAATCCTAATTCTATGCACATTGAAATAAAAATTAGTTTTCATTATTTTTAGGTAGCTTGGTGGGGTCATACATCCAACTATTATTTTTTTTTAGTTTTCAGGAGCTATTTACTTGTAATATTGTTTCAAAATATATTTATTGAAAAACTATTAAAAAAAAAAAATAGGTTACATACTATATGATCTTATCTGAAATTTCACCAAAATTGGAGGAACCCTAACAAAAATAGGAGTTCCTATTCAAATTTCAGATGTTAAACATAGTTATACTTAACCTTTAAAAAAAATGTTTTGAAAACTAGATTGAAAATTCTACAATTCATGTTCGTACACCATATTCAAATTTTGATTTTAGCCATTTGAAATTATCTACATAAGTTTAGATTTCCTAAATTTCAATAGAAACATGTTCATATATATGCCCCCTTTTGTCCCCCAAATTTGTACTCTTACCCTACATATTTGACATATTTGGAGTATAACAATAAAATTATTATATTCAAACTTTATATGTCCAATCCCTTAACAATCAAAGTCTTTATTCCTCTTCTTTTTATTTATCTATTTATTTTACGCTCTTTTATCTATCATACTGGTCATATGTGAAATGTATTAGAACCTCAATCCATGTAATGACATGACATGTGATATAGGAACAAAAATAAAATTTTGTCTTTTTGTAAGTACTATATCAATTGTGGCTTTGTTAAGTGTTAATTATTATGATTTGTGGATTTCAATCCCCATGCCAATTTATAAGGTAATTGACACACACAACCCGTGATTGGAATTATAGTTGGAGCTGCATTAATGAAATAAATACTTGTGTAATTATTGAGATTACATATGTAGGTGGTTCACAGGGTTCCAATCTTATATTAGAGATAATGTTTCAAACATATTTGAGTGAACCACTGACAAGACCTACTTTTTACCATAATTTTATGATGAGTATCATACTTTTCATTAACAAGTAATAATTTAGCTTCATATTTTTCATCATCCATACAACATTATTATTTCATCCTCTAGCTATAATACTTTGGGAAAAAAGTTTGATTTAATGCATATAATTTTAACTTATTATGTTGATGCACATTTTCATTTGTTATAAATAAATGGATATGTTCATTAAACTCCTCCTTTTCAACTATTTCAAGTGAAACATTGATTATAATCATCAACCACCAATAATATTCAATGGTTGGATGGGAGTCTCTTAAAATTGTTATAACTTATATAAATCATTTTTATTCTTTAATTTCATCTTATTGTCTAAAAAGCTTATTTGGTGTAATAAAATATTTAATGTTTTTCTATAATATATTTTTTTTATTATGGTTTGATTGCATATGGAGGTTTATCTAATACCAAAAATAATTGTTCTAAATCACCAAAGAAAATCATAGATCTTCTAGTAAAGCACATATCAATATTTTTAATTAAATGATTGAATTAGCCTAGAATATATATTTATAACATATTTTGACTTATAAATCTCATATCATCAATCAAAACATACCTAACATCTCATATTCTTATTGAGATAAAATTAATTGTATTCCTTCTAATTTTTCAAAATCTCAAAATAGGTATTCATAATGCTATATGTATTTTTTATATACCAATGTTAAATATTACAACTCCAATTTGAAAAAGTAATAGAATGGGACAACATTGTGGTTGTGATAACTCTAGAAGTACTAGCTTAATCCCTATAATAGGATAAGTTTTTCTTTGTTCATGAAGTTCTTATGATTATCATATATAATGAAGGTGTATATTTTCCTTTATTATAATGTCTAATAATTATATCAAATGCTATTATTTTTTTCTCACTAAGGATTTCATAATATAAATTAGACTCCATGTATTCCATACCAAGTAAGCCATTTTAGTTTACCATGCTTATGAATTTAAGATCATTTTCATCTGATCTTCAACTAGGTTGTCCACATTCCAAGGTATTTAATTATCAGTATCCATTCGACCTAACATATCAATCTCATAAATAAGCAAAAAATGTCATTTGTGTAATCCCAATATGATCTTCTACTCATTTTTAGTTGTGTTTGATTGGATATTATCATCATTTGCATCCTCCTTTTCTCATTGATTGTCATTATTTTTTTAGTAAACCACTATATATGTCATGGATTATATTAAAATTGACCTTGATTATATTTTATCATATCATAATCAATGCTAATGTCTTGATCAAAATTAGGAAATGGTTTGTATAATGGTAACTCTAAACAAACATATTCCACAAATTGTTGACTATCTTATTTTGGGATGCTGCGACCTAAGCCATACCCTCATAATAGTCCATATTTTTATTAGTTTTTACTTGTATCCTATATGAATTTATGATTTCAAATCCAATATTTCATAGCCTCATTAATTTTTACAGGTTTCATTAGGTGAGGTCTATCAATGTACCCATCAATTATTGACTTTCCATGTCTCTCATTTTCATCATCATTTTTTAATATTAGTTTAAGAAGTTTTTGCCAAAAGTTCAATAATAAAAACAATATACTACACACTATCAAAGGAAGTTATATAAAAATTTGGTATGTCTCCATTTCCCATTTATCTCTTTTAACATGCATCCATTCACTTGTGTGTCAAGGTAAAAAATTTCAACATTTTAAACTCACATGAATATTTTTTGATATGTTTGTAAATGTTTCTCTACTTTTATAGCATATTTTTCAATGTAATCTTTCATGACATGTTTTGAAATAACTATTTTTGAGCCTACATTTGCATGCCATGATTGTAACATATAATGTTAATGAGGGTTAATGTGGTCAACATTTATATTTTTCTCATATTATTTATGTAATGTCTCTACATCTACGTATAGTTTTTATCCATTAAGATGGAATGTGCAAGGGGAATTTTATTTTATTATAATCAACCCATTAACTATGAAGACCAAAATACACTATTAGACATAATACACATAAATTATGAAATAATAGCCTATATTTATTTGTATTGAATTATTGAAATCATTATTTAAAAGTGAATGAAATAAATCTTGGATTATAATTGGAGTTGACATGAATTTTTTTAAAAGATAAAAAAAATTAAAAAAACACCCTACTATTTTTAGCAGCTATTATTTTTAGTGAGTTTTGCATGCAAGCTCGAGCTGACCTAAAAATATTAACATATATGTAAAACACTAAAATTTACCTAGAAAAGGAATTTGAACTAAATGCCATGTATGTTTAAAACATTAAATTAGTTAATAAAATATAAAAACACAAAAAATAATATTAAAATTTAGTTTTAGATCCCCATATGGTCACATATGCCTCTAAATAGTTTTGAAAATGTCCTTAACTAGATAGGTTAGGTTTTGGACAAATTTAAAATAATTATATGATTATTTTAATGTAAACTAGAGATCAAATGGAATTATGAATAAAAAATAATGGCCTTGGGAATTCAAACTGTATATCATTCTCCTCAGGTTGAAAAACAACTCAGCTCTTATAAGTTACTCTGATTTTACTACTATCATTTATTATTGTAAATATTATTCAACCCCTATTATAAAATCCAAGTTTTGTCTCCATGTTGTAATACTTCTCACTGTACTAAATACTTATCATAACTTACTTGCCTTGTGTTTTTTGTTTTCTTATATAGCACCTGCACTATCTTTTATTTCTTATTCTTCGGTTCATATTAATACCAATCTATTTCATATTCTTCTCATTCACCATCTCTTCCATGGAAATAATATACATATAAAACATTAAATACTAGACAAATATCAAAATTTTATGGTAAACTCACCTCATAACCATTGTCATTGACTTTATTCACAATTTTGGATGGACCAATCTTCTTCTACCTCAATTTGTTGTATGTGATTGTTTTAAATATTTATTTTCTCAAATAAATCATCACTAATCCCCTTATTAAAAAAAATTACCTTATTCTGACATATGCTAGTGATTTATACTTCTCATTAATTTATTTCATATTTCTTCTTACTTCTTCTTACAATTGTCTTAAGTGTTCTACAAATGCTTATGCATCATCACTAACTCACTATACAATTGTTGATAGTCCCAAATGTAAAACACCCATAAAATTTATCTCATAAATAATCTAAAATTTTGATTTACATATTTATTTATTCACTAAACTATGATAGACGAACTTAGTTTGTGTTAAAGCCAAGCCCCATTACTTTGCTTCTCTCTAACTATGCATTCTAACAAGTTTCCCAAGCTCCTAATTACAATTTCTTTATATCAAGTTATTTTTGGGAGGTATCCACTACTTAATTATATCTTATTTACCATCTTATTCCATAAAATACTCCAAAAATGACTTAGAAATTTCATTTGCCTATCTAGTGTAATATTTTTTAGAACACCATGCAACTTCATAACATCCTTAAAATGAACCATATTAGAAAATTTGACTACAACAAAAAATATTGAATCATTATCTCTTTGTGTGTTTGGTAACCCCAACATAAATTCTATAATCAAATATATCCATGATCTTCTTGGAATTGATAATGGCATGTACAAGCATTTATTATGTGCATGTCCTTTAACCACCTGACATATCCTGCATCTTGAAACATATTTAGTGACATATCTCTTCATATTTGGAAAAAAATACTTATCCTCGACCAAAGTTATTATCTTTGTCTTACTAAAGTGTCCAGCTAGACCACCATTGTGTAAATCTCTTATAATATTATCTCTTAGAGACCTAAATACAATACATAATTATTTCCCATTTAAGAGATAACCATATTATATAAAATACTCGTCATAAACATTACATGTCATACAATTTGAAAGATTCATACATTGCTCAAGTAACTTTTCAAAATCTAGATCAATATCATACAATTTCTTAATAAATTAAAATATAACTACATCACTCACCATAGTAGTTAACAAGCTCACTCATCTTCTTAAATCATCAACCACCTAGTTTTATTATCTTGATTTATGTTATGAAACAAAAGTATATCACTACAAGAAATACACCCATTTTTCATGCCTATTATTTAGCTTTTTTTAAGTGTTCACATACTTTAGCGCCTCATGATCTATAAATAGGATAAACTTCATAGTCACTAGGTAATACTTACAATGTCTCAATCCTTTTATAATAACATAAAATTAAACATCATATCTAGATTACTTCTTTCTTATCTCATTCATTTTTTCACAAAAATATACAATTGGCTTCCCTTCTTGATTTAACATAACACTGATTCCCACATTTGAAACATCAAAATCCACCTTAAATACTTTATTAAAATCTTGTAATGATAAAATAATATTTTTTGTATTCTTCTTATTCAACAACTCAAATATTTTTGTTGGAGTTCTTGTCCACCCAAATTCTTTTCCTCTCATGCAATCTATTGTTGGTGTAATCAAACTACAAAAATTCTTCTGAAGTAAGTATAAAAAGCTTCTAAATAATTACAACTTGTTAACTCATTTATACTCTTTGGAATATACTGCTAAACAATTGCCTTTAGTTTTTAATAATCCATTTTTATACCATCTTCTAAAAATTCAAGTCCACAAAATACCAAAATACTATACGTAAACCCACATTTATTTAAATTTTCAAGGTCTTCTCTTTTATTAACAATTCTAAAACCACTATCAAATTCCTTAAGTTTCCTTCCTAAGTCTTAATTAATATCAAAATATCATAAAAATAAACTATCAAAAAATTACCAATGTATTCTCGAAGAACTATGATTATCACCATCATTAATGTGTTATGTGCATTAGATAATCTAAATAGAATCACCATCCACTCATATAAACCATCATTGGTCTTAAATGTTATTTTCCATTCATATGTATCACAAATTTGATAGTAACCACTCCTTCAATCAATCTTAGTAAATTAATTTTCTCCTAAAACAACAACAATCATATCATCTAAACAAGGTATAGGAAACTTGTACTTGATGTTAATTTTACTTATTTATATACTATCCACACACATTTTTCATCCCTAATCTTTCTTTGGAGTTAGTAATTATAGTTTTACACATGGACTCATGTTCTCACTTACTATCACTTTTATTACCAATTAGTAACTTGCTTATTTAATTATGCATGTTTTTTTAGATTCATTCTATATGTTGATTGATTGGGTAGATTATATCCTAAAATAAAATAGATATGATTTTGAATTCTTCTCTTTGGTGATAAACAATATAGTAACTCATCAAGTATAACATCTGCATATTATTTCAATTATTATATACTTTTTTTAGCATTCACACCACTTTTATGTCATCATTCTTTGTTATTAATTCATAGTAACAACCTTTAATATTCATGTCATTGATAAATTATTTCATGGATAACATGATTTCAGCCTACGCTTCTCTTTAAGAGATAATAAAACCACCTTATTACCACCTTTCCAAAAACTATATGTGTTATTTGCTCCATCACAAATTGCCTTTGTATGAGATTCCCATGCTCTCCCCAATAACACATGACATTCATCCATTGGTATAACATGACATCATATTTCATCCTTGTAAGTTTTTCCAATATAAAAATTTATTAAGCACCTTTTATCTACTATAACTTTATTCCCTTTATGAAACCATAAAATTTGGTAAGGATTAGGATGTTTTTCACTCTACAAACCTAGTTTCTCAATCATATATTTAGAAACCATATTATCACAAATACCACCATCTATAATTGCCTTACAAATATTAACTTCTAAAGTGCACTTTAATCAAAATATATTTTTTCATAGCCATGCATCACCACCTTCCTTATTATAAACCTATTTTCTTCTTAGAACAATTAGTTTTCTCCTTGTCATTGGATTTTTTCTAATATCTACTTCTAAAACTTTAGTATTTTTCTCTTTTGTCTTAGCTTCCACTGAATTCACGCTTGGGCAATCTGTTTACCTCATATCCTTTTCTTGATAGTGTGGAAACTGAAACACTCTATATCCTTCTCCACATTTGTAACAAATGTAAGACCTGTGTTAATTTTTAAACCACCCTCTAGCACCACCATAACTTCATCCTCTTTGAAATCTTATTCTTTTTTTGTTGGTATTAAAACCCTTATATATTATATTGTCTTTTCTTCATCATGTGATGATTCACTTCTAGTGAGATTAAACCCACCTCTATTAGTATTGAACCCACCTCATCCCTTAACTGGATGAGATTATCTTCTTCTTAGACTAATAGACATTCTTCTAAAATTTTATCTATTTTATTTTTATTTCACCTTCAAGTCTAATTGACGAGCCTCCTCCATGTAAAGTATTATTTGAATGTTCAATTCACCTTGAATAGAAAAATTTAAACCATTTATATACCTTGTAGCCATATATTTTTCTATTTCATCATAATCCACTCATATGGAAAGCATGTAAAACACATCTATATATTATTGTATACTATGATGCTTTTGTCTTATATTCTATAATCTTATTTATAGGTTTCATACATAATCCATAGGAATAAATTTATCCCCTAGCTTCTTCTCCATCTTTTTCCATGTTTTGAACTTCTCTTTAATTTTTATTTGTCTCTCGTTCTATAGGTTATCCCATTAAATCATTGAATGACCCTTCAATTTCATATATGAAACTTAATTTATTGTCTTGTCTCATAGTTTTCCATTCAAAAAACTTCTCCATTATATTCATATAATTGATTAACTCCTTTGGTTTTAAAATTCATTAATAATATGGAATGGCAATCTTGATTCCTTCGTTCCTTACCTTTAAATCCCTAACCATTATCTCTTCCATTGATTATGGCTATTCATGTTATTCCTCCTCTTACATAACTTTTTCTTCAAGATCTGTGCCTTCCTCTAATTCATATTCTACTCTCCTTTATTTTTTATTTTTAATAATTATAGTTAATTATTCGAATATCCTCTACTAATATTGTATAGTCTTATTCATTTGATAAATTACTCTTCATCATCTCACCATCTCTTACACTTCTAAGATTTGGTCTTGTTCTGATACCAAATAATGAAATTAAATACTATCAAGACCAAAGTATAGCAATACGCACAATACACAGAACTTACAAAATAATATACTATACTAATTCATATTTAATAAATTAAATAATTGCATACCATTTTATGAAATAAACATTAACTTAGAATTAGATTTGACATGCAAAATTTAAAAATCTAAAGAAAATAAAAACTTGATCTACTTTTTATCATAGTCAATATTTTTAGTAAGTTTCACATACAATCTTGGTTAGTTATAAAAATATCCACATGTCTCCTAATCACTAAAATTATCCTAACAGATGGATTTAAACTGAAGTTCATGTCCGATTACAAAACTATGACAATTTAAAAATAAAAACCTAATAAAATATTAAAATTCAATTTTAGACCACCATATAGTCATGTAAGGCCTCCTTTAAGTTTAAAAAAGTCACTAACTATATAGGTTATTTTATGGTTGCATCTAAATTTTTAAGACGATCATTTCGGTGGAAATGATAGCTAAAATAGAGTTACGGATCACACATTATGTCTTCTGAAAATTTGGACACTGCATCATAATAGTAGTGCACACAAATATTTACTACCTATTTTTAAAATATATATTCTTACCTAAGAACCTTCATTTATATTTTTTTCCATATGAAAACCCCATCTTTATAGATGATATAATGATCTATAGAATTAACTAATTGTTCATGGTCTTGTTTAGAATTTATTAAATTAATATTCAATGTGTTATTCAAACATGGATACGAGATCAATTTTTTTATTCCTTATACCACACATGAAATTATATCTATTTATATTTTTATAAATTAGTTATTTTTTATATCAATCTAAAATTAAATTTTATTCAATCTTTACCTATATGTTTAGTTGTTGTGCATTAACCTGACAATTCTAGGTATGTCTAATTCCACTGAAATAGAATTGGGTAAATTTAACTTATTATTTATTTTTACATTCTAAATTTTTAATATTTTGTTCTCCATCCAACCATAATAAACCATACACATGAAAAGACCCTCGATTTTCTCTTCAAAAAATTCATAGTATCACTTTTCATAACACTATATTTGAAATGTGGATATAATAAGTGACTATATGTATATCATAAATTAATGTTTTATGGACATATTTATAATTAATGTAGAATCATAGGTGGAGTTCTTGTAATAAGTGCATATAGGTATATCCAATATATTTATACTACACTTAAATTAAAAAAGATATTTGGTCTTGAAATTTGATGCAATATGTCAATGAATTTTGCATGACACTTTTTCTAATAGAGACATGTGACTTGAACTGTAGTTCCTTATCACATCTAACAATTAATAAAATATAATTATAACATATTATCCATGTGTTCACATAATTCATCAAGTATAATGGTTAATTCTTTATGGAGTTTATTTACAAATATAGATGATGCAATTTGAGCTTAATTTCACATTGTCTTGTTCATGATGAGATACCTAAATTGAAGGTGTGTCTTAAGATAATTATATTGATAACATATCATATTTTCAAATATTTTATATGCACATGATTTATTCATGGTTCTAACCAATCACATATTCTATTAGGAAATATAGTCAAAAAAGCTATGTCTAGAAAGCCTTCTATCACATATTCATTTAATGGAAATGTACCAATTTGGGACCAAGCTATTAGTTCACCATGATATATGTTTGGATTGTTTATAATTAATTTAAATCACTTCCATATCTCTAAAGTTATTTTAATATTTTGTGGCCATAAATTATGTGTGATCTATAACATTTCCTTCATTTGTCTTAAGTAGTGGACTTGGCAAAACATATTCATTTAAATCTATATATATTTTCATGGGGATAATGTTTAGGTTTTCAAAGGAATTTATAGATATATTATATGGGAGATATTTTAGTTTTGTTTCATAAATCTTCACATAACTATATAACTTATCATATTCAATCTTATATCTAATTGTGTTATATATTCGATCTCACAGTAAAGTTGTAAGTAATTTAGCATTATTTTTTCTTCATACTTAAATTATCAGAACATTTGAAATATGAGTTTCAAATAAGTTTTCAATTTCCTTAAATTCTTGTTGAAAACAAATCATATTTCATTTATATTTTTGTTTTCCTTATGTTTCATATGTTACTTGTATATTTGCATTCACATGAGAAATCAACATCTCTTCCACTTTTATCAAATTTTCTATTTCAGGTGGTTGGGGTCTAAGATCTAAATTATTATCTTAAAAAATATGATGTTTACTATTCTCTTTTCTACATCTACTACAAATAATCCCTTAAAGATCAAAATAATTATTCATTCTAGTATAACACTCTTTGGAACACTAACACATGTGGAGAATCATGTTTTTATGACTCACATTGAAACAACAATTCTATAGTCTTGAAATTTATTATAAAAATTCCATTAGTATAAGGATTGATTTGTTTTCAATTTTGATGAGACCCTTGAATTTGAAATCATCTACTCATTCATGATAGCATCTCATGACATTTCATTATTTTATATGTTATTCCTATTTATTTTGACAGTAATTAGTGCTATTGGATTCCACATATGCCAAAAAAATTCATTATTGATGTTATAAAATTTAATATCCATTTCATCTATTAATATTTAATTTAGGGTTTCTGACATTCATTCTCTTCCAATTTCATTTTCACTAATAACCTTGATATGGATTTTAGTAAGGCCTATAATATGAACTAATTCCCTATCCATTGAATTCTTTGAGAAAAAGAAGAAAACATTCTATGTGATGATTAAATAGATGTCAAAATTAAGGTTAGAATAAAAAATGAACACACTCACTACATTATAGCCCACCATCACCCCTAGATTCCATTGTATAATGCCTCTTGATGTAAAAAAATAATAATTTTTTTATATTTATTTTGGAATTTATAATAACTTTATACCAAATTTACTTATGAAGATTTTCTATAATTTTAAATAATAATTAATCATAAACAAATGATAAAATTTATATATTCACAATGTAAACCATATGGTTTAAAATCAATTAAAATAGTCATAAATGTTGCGATATTTATGCCACATATGTAATAACACGAGTTAATATATTACATCATTGTAAATATTTTATTGAAAATATGCATGTCATATTTGCTCCAATTAATATTTATCCTTTTCTAATTTAATTAATTAATTCACTACTAATGATGTTAGTCCACCATTTGACTTTATCAATAAAATCATTAAAATTTTCATTTTTTATTTTTTTTAATAGTACAACCATGCCATGTTCAAACATTCCCAAGTATATGCCCATTTATAACACACAAAAATGATGTAATGTCATATGTTTGGCATAATATCATGTTTTAGTTGGGATCAAATAACCTTATAAAATGTTTTTGTTAACTATGCACAAAGTTAAAAGATTTAGATAAAATAATAATTAAAAAAAAATCAAACCACATGATAGGGAGTTGGCAAAACAAGTTGAATGTTTGTTATTGGGTTTGTTTTCAATCAATAGTTTATAATTTATAGTTTATTGTAATGCATTGAACACATATATATTTAAGAGTGCAATAGTTATGTGAAATATTAATGGTACTCAGTTCATTACATTTTTTACCAAATGAAAATGTTGAAGGGCTCAATAGGAGGGTGGTGTTGTTTAAAATGTTGTTGAAGTTATAATTGAACTAGAATTTGGTACTAAATTAAATACAAAAATGTTTGATAGAATAATAAAAAAAATTAATATTATGTTAGTAATTAAAAAATATATATTACAACTACACAACATTGCATGCTTTGAATTTTATGTCTACCCTTTTAGCCTACGCTAGATATGGGTGGTGTCAATCATATTTATTTCACTCGATGAGTTATTTGAAATCATTACTATGTAAGATGTTAAATTTTCCCTAATATTTTGTGATTGGTGGGAATAAAATAAAATGTAAATATTTAAGCTATTAAATCTAGTATTAGGTATAAAATAAAATAAAATAAAATGTACAATATATAAAATATTAACTTTTTGTGTTTTGCACTTATTATTTTAATGGGTTTCGTCCTTTGCATTTGTACTACATATTTTATGTGTTTTATATTAATTTAACTTATATTATTTTTATTTATATGTTTGATTTTTTTAAAGATTGAGTTGGTTGGGTTATGTTGTGACACTCTCATTTAACACAACTAAAAGGGTTATAAATTTTTTTTATGTCTATTAAATCCAAAAGATTATTTCATCTAAGGATTCCTTATAAATGTAAGACATATAATTTAAATAACAATCACTTCATTACTACATAGATAACACAATAAATTAGTGCATAAATACACCTTCCCTTATCATATCTTTCAGAATAAAATTGAAAATAATACCTAAAAGAGAGATATGAAAACTACTAGATAAATATTTAAAGATGTAAAACTTTAATACCATACAATTCCACAAGCTATTAGTATTAAAAAAAAACATAAAAATATTGTTCACATGTCTTTCTCTTTACGATAAAACTAATTAAGGTATATAAGAATATATTCAAGAATCATTCTTCTTAAAAAATAAGCATAGTTTCTTATTTCTCTAACATAGTAAGAATATAATCTCAACAAGTACTAAAAATAGTCTTTTCTTTCTTTCATCAACATTAATATAAAATGTGACTTTCACAACAACATCCTCTTCATATCACAAGAACTCAGTAAGAAAATAGAGGGGGGAGGCTCACCTCCCAATCACATGACATCTCATACATCAAAGGCCCTTATCAAACCATAAGCCGAAGATGTTTGACCAATCATCTAAATATGCCCATACCCCTTGTCAAACTCCCACATGGTATTCAAAAAGTTTTGATGAAAGAAATAAAATGCATAGCAAGGTATGGATCTACTAATTCCAATATGTTATATTTTTTAATCAAGTTACATATCTACTCAGAGGATGATTTAAATATGCATATTGATCTTTAAATAACATGAAATTAAAGTTAGGAATGGCCCAATAACCATCAGTGCCCCTTTAAATCCATGGATAACCATTGAGTATCAAGATTGTTAGTTACTCCTAGGAATCATAGTAGTATACCTCTTGTTAGCATCTAACATGTTATCATAGTAACGATCAATAATGCATGTGGATGTGATAGTGTAACCTACTATATATCACTACATACTTTATTCAAAGTCAACTTAAACAATCACATTATTAGTCTATATAAGGATAGACATCATATATAATATAAATCATAAAAATGTGTATCCAAATAAGCATGAATAGTAACAATACAACTAACAAGATCATAACTAATTATCGATATATATCTATCCCCTTTAGTTACATTTACATCTCCAATCATAACATAGTAGAGAAAGAGAAAGAAAGAATAGTTTTTTTAATGTAGTCAATAAACTATATAATTATAATTATAACCTATTAAACTATTTATAATAAGTTAATCATAGTAAAGTTAATCAACATGCACACCTAATATTGATAATAACATTTTTTCTAGATGTTAAATGTTCACATAAAAATTAAGGCAAAGCATTATTTTAATATAATATTAAGATACATAATAATTATAGTGATGTTTTTCCATAAAACAAGAACCAATTGCTAACATTTATACTTAGAATCTCAGGATATGACAATGTACAACATACACACATCCTTGTCCATCAAAAACATAATCTACAATGAATCATGTCAAAATATCAATATAATTATATCATGGGTGGATAGTCTAATAAAAATATATATATGAAGAGATAAAATCCAATGTGATAAACATACTACCATAAACATAACATAATTACCCATAAAATTATTATAGGTATGGACAATTACTTAAATTTCAATGGATTATGTATAAGAAGGATATTAAAAATCAATGAATACACCATGTGCATAGATCATGACCAGCCTAGGATACCTCTACAATATTAGGTTGACATAATAACTTATCTAGATAATCATGTCAATGTGTGCCTTAAAATAGGTAGAATTAAATGATGGGTGATTGTGTTTCTGGAACCTCAAAAAATAAAATTATTTCAACTATTTATTATACTGTCTAAGATCATGCAACATCCCCACAAGGAATCTAAAAAAAAAACATGTGTATAGACCAAAAATGGCCAAAATAATTATCAAAGATAAGGAAATACCAATATTGGGGCTTGATATTCCCATCTCCTTATAGATACTTCCTCTTTGATGTCACCAGAAAAGGTAAAATCAATTGGCATAATAAATAACACTTTGAGTTAAGTCAAACTACCTATCATCAAGAACTAAAATATTCTTTTCATTATGGTGGCTTCTAAAAGTGAAATAGGGAATTGGATGGATGAGTCTAATAAGATTAAAATATACACAATCCCTTCATCTAATACTAAAACATGTTATTTGGTACAAGAGACTAGGTAATCCTAAGGAACCACTTTCAAAATGCACTAAATGGACCCATTCATTTGTCACTATTGACATAGAAAATAAAGATGAACTAAGGTAAGGAGGATATTTTGAAGGATTGGTCCTCTAAATAAAATTAACATACCATGTTTTGTAAGGTTATAGGATTAGTTGCCAGCTTTT
>JARHVA010001426.1:1197500-1277500 GCA_037957365.1 Torreya grandis | reverse complement strand
TGTAGAAAGGGTACCAACAAGAATTCCCTAGGGTCCCAAGTTCATCTTTCAATCCATCTAGTAAGATAAAAAATAAGGGAAGCCAATAAACATCCAATATGGTCCCATGTTTCTCCTTTATGAGTCTATAATTAAAATAATTATAGCATAGTCAATATTCATATTAATTTTCTCAAGTAATGCAAAAGGAGAGTTGACGCTAGGCTCAATAACCCCTCACTCCCTTAGGATATTAGAAAAAATAGCAATTAACCTCCACTACCCCGGGTTATTTTTAGTCATCATGGTTATACACTTCTTATCAACATCCATACATGTCATTAAAGTGATGACCAATAAAACATGTGGATTTGACAATGTATTCTACCTTAGTAGTCCTACATAAATCATTTGGAAGAAACTCAACAAATAATATGGTCAACTCATTTTGGGTTAGAGAACAAATTCAAATATTTAAAAAGTAAAAAAAATAATGATCAATGTCCATATAAGTATAAATAAAAATGACCACAAATTTAATCATAACACATTGACAACAAATCTTATTTTTTTTAATCAGTATATAATAGATCTCAATATTTATGATTATATCTCAATCATATTGAAGTAATGAGATGTACAAAGTGAAATAATAATATGGTCCATCAATGGAAATTATAATAGAATAATGATTTCTATAAACTGCTTATAAAAATCTAATCAATGAATATAAATAATAGATAAATATATCAATTTAATAGGACAACATGATGTAAAAAATATTATAAAAGATAATAATACAAAATGTTTTCAATGTTGATTTTGAGGAGGCTTATCAATATTATAGTAGATTATGATTTATCAAAGTCATATGAAATACAAATGATAATGTCATTTCATGGGTGACAATATGTATTACTATTGTACATGTTTAGAGAGAAATGTTGGTTACAAGATTTTATATTATCCACTTGGTTATCAGCATCTTGATTCATATACACATTCTACTTGAGAGGAAATTCAATAGTTTGATAGCTCATGGTTTCTTTCTTCTAAAAGAAAGAGATAAAAATTTATTTTAGAGGGACCTACTACATTTTTTGCCATGTGATATTCTGTACATACCTTCTCTCTCTTCTTTTTGGAAACACGCATCCTTCATATTTTGTATGATACTAAGATTGTTACTATATACTTGCGTACCTCATTAGGCCTTATCTCTAGGACCAGGATTTTTAGCCCACCTTAGCTATGCTTAAGGGGGAGTGTTGGAGTGGGGTTTATAGTCCTACCTTCTTTTCTTTGTCTCTCTTTTGTGGAGGAGGTTTTTTCACATTGTATTTTTTCCTTATACTCCACTTATTTAGAGTTATATTATACATGGGCACCTCATTAGGTCTTGTTTCCTGGACCCATTTTTTATTTTCTACCCATCTAGGCCATGCTTAAAGGGGGTGTTGGTGTAGGAGACTAATTATTCCATTTACTTATTAGTTGAATAAATTATACACATATAGCTTCATCTTACTTATGTGTGATAAGAGTTTAAGTGGGTGAGAGGGTAAGTTTCACCTAGATTTTCACTTGGAGTTCAACTAAGTACCACTCTGAATTATCTTATGAGTTCCATAATGAGTTACACTTAGTTTAACTATGATTTATCCTCTAAGTTAACTCCACCTTATCCTTATTTATATTGCTCTTCAGAAGTCTATTTTAATAGAATATATAATTGGTAAACAAGTTAGTTTAATACAGAAGGAATTTTTTCACATCTTCTAATTCATTTTTAAATACAAGCAAGGTATTTGATTTATAGAATACTTGGGTGCTCACACTACTAGAAGATCACCCACTAGCATTTTCTAACAAGTTTAAATTTTTTGTCCAAACAAAGGGTAAGGTATCCTTATATCCCACCTAAGATATGCTTAAGGGGGGTTGTTGGAGTGTGCTTTCTAGTCTTAACTTCTTTTTGTTGTATCTCTTTTGTGGGTAGGGGGGCAGGCGAGGGGAGTTAATTCCCACTAGGTTTTTTACTTTTACTCCACTTATTGAGAGTTTCATTATATATGGGTACCTCATCTAGTCTTATTGTCATAATGAATATTTTCTTTTATGTCCACCTAAGTTGCACTGAGGAGGGGGGGGGGGGGGGGGGGGGGTATTGGTGTAGAATATTAATTATTCAATTTAATTATAAATGGATAATTCTTACACATATAGATTTAGCTTACATGTGATAAGAGGTTAATCAGGTGAGAGGGTAAGTTCCATCTAGAGTTCAACTAGGTACCAATGTGAGTTCTCTTATGATTTTCACATTGAGTTACACTCAGTCCCATAGTAAGTTCTCTTATGAGTTAACTTCCCCTTATCCTTATTTATATTCCTCTTCACCATGATATTTAAGAGATCATATAATTGGAAAGAAATGTAGTTTAATATATCAAGAAATTATTATACATCTTCTTTAATATTTCTAAATACAATCAGGGTCATACTTATTATAGAATACTTGTATGCTCACTCTACTAGAAGATCACCTATTGGCCTATTATGATAAATGCCATTTAACTACTCTAAGATCTTATAGATATACTAGATTTTATTTTTAAATTATATTAGATTTGATTTTTTTACTTTATTGTTGTATATGCTTAGATCTATTCATTAATTCAAATTTTTATCCCTACTTTCCATGAACTAGAATTAGTGTAAATAGTCACCAATTTATAGTGAGATATAAGGTAAATTAATTATGTATACACTATGATAGGAAATATAAAATATAATATATTATATGCATCATAAATCCTAATAAAAAATAAAGACATTAATGTGTTTCCTTGGCAAAAAAGCTAAACTAATTTCAAATAAACTGTTGTGAAAAAAATCCAACATAATGATATTATTCTCCCTAGGAAAGAAATTATATGGATTAATATTTAGCATGTAGCCATAAAATGAAGTTTCCATTGTATATTCACCCCCCAATACCCAAGAATACTTTGTAAAAATTAATGATAATCTCAATCATTTTTATATGCATAATCCACTTGTAGAAGAAGAATTGATAGGACCGGGTAATGCACAGGTACAATTGAAATCTACATTAAATAAAGTTTGATTAAAAAGGTAAAATATAATTATTGAAAAATTTAAAGAGATCTTGAGCTTATAAATCTTCTATAGGAAGTTGCACAATGAGAGAAACTAATTTATGGGTTCACCCATTAAGATAATTTATTTTTACAATTTAACATTATTTAGTTTATTTACTAATATTATAAACTACTCACTAAAACATAAATTAAATATGATTTTGGATAAACCAACCCAAAAATCCCCTGATCCAAAAAGGGGTATAGAAGTACTAGGATTTATTCATAACATTAATAATTAGCATATTATTTAATTTGTTAAGAAATATATCCCTATAAGATTTATTGTTACCCATGATTATTCAAGGTTATTATATACTATTTTATAGGAGGTTCTTGTGGTACCTCCATGGCTATATATTAGCCTCTATTATCTTTTCATTAATATATGAAAATATAATATAATTTATATGTGCAATTTTTTATTTTGCTCTCTATTTGCCAGCAATGTGGTATCAAATCAGTATTTTAACACAGTTATGAAGTTTTAATTTGGGTTCAAGGGGCAGTCACACTCTTTTATTTATTTCCTTGGATTGATAGGTTTTCATTTATCTGTGCAAATTTGCATGGGCATACTTTGTAGTAATCCAATTTTCATTTGCATTGAATTTAGAGAGAGAGAGCATAGAATAGTCTAGAAATATGCATTAAAACTTGTTATAAGATAGTTTAAAATTTCTCCATCTCCATTATAATTAGTTTGTATTCCTACAATGACAATTTTAGATGGTGAGACCATGGATAAATGGTTTTGGAGACTGATGATCAACTAATATGTGTAGCTGAAGAAGACACCAAAGAAATAAACTACAAAGAGGCATAAAAAGGTTTACTAGATAGTATTCAAAGTATTACCAGGACAACCATTTTATATTAGTATTGATATAACCAAGGCTATATGGAGCATATAGGAGTGCTTGAGAGGAGTATACCGAGTAAAGGTAATCTATCACCAAATTATAATGCAAGTCATGAGTAAGTCATTGATTTTTAGGTTGTGCATATTTGATATTGTGATCCCTCCTTCAGTGGAAAGTGCATCACTTTGGTGTAATGTTTTTCAAAGATATCTTTGTGTTGTTCATCATTCACCTTCAATCATGCATACAAATTTATGCTAATCTGATCCAGATTTATCTCAGCATATTATATGTGCATATCTCTACCACTATGCCTTCCTCCCTTAAGATCAATCAATAATAAGCTATTATTCATGTTTTCACACCATCTATCCATTTATGTAAGTCATGTCACTTGTTTAGGTTAGTAGTTAATTTTAGCAGTCATATTTTGGTTTTATGTATTATTTAGATTTAATTTGATAAATTCAAATTGTATTTATATGATCAATATAAAAAGTCATTTGTGTATTAAATATATTTGGTCATATCTAAATGATTAGATTTAGGTCATGTCATATGTTTATCATATTGTCTAGATATGCATGTTAATGGTTTTAGGCTTTTAAGAGTTGGGTCATCATTATTTACGTATTTATAACTGTTAAGCTAAAAGCATATAGTGTAGTGTAGGTATTCTATCTAAAATTTATTGTAGATTATATTAATATATTCATTTAGTTATTTTAGTTATGTCATCTTAAAAGCTTATGTCAATAATTTATGTTTGTCAAAAATCTAAAATATCATAATAGTCTTTATGTCATAAAAAGTGTCAATTTTTTTTGGGGTCCATTGTTGATATTGTCAAATTTAAAAATCTTTTGTATAGATGAATTATAATGAAAAATTGATATCCTAATTCTTAAGTGTTAGTGGGAGAGTTTTAACCTAAAAAACAACATGCAACTGAGTTTAAAATCTTTGTCTGCTAAGTGAAGCAGCATTATTTACTAGAGGTTGGAGGATACACAGAGGCTACATCCTCTTTTGAGTCACCTATGATGGGAGTGCATTATTTCTATGGTGACATTTATTAGTGTGTTTGTTTTATGTTGTGCATGGTGTGGTTTTATTGTGCAATGTGTTTTTCAGTAAAATTATTGAACAATATTTTCTATTTTGGTACCTCCTGATGAATAACATTATAAGGAAAAGCACTAAAGTAGCACTTAGTTCTTGATAAAGGGTTTGTGGAAATATGAGAAACCACCAAAGTGGTCGAGACTTCCTGCCACCTCCAGGTTCATGGTCAACTTGCATAAAAAAAGCATATGGGTTTGTGGTAATCCAAGAAACCACCAAAGGTGTTAAGTAGAGATATGTACTCCTATCACTTCCATGTTTTCATTAATCTTACAAGTAAAAACTAAGGTGCAATTAAGACCATTAATCCATAAATATGGCATGCTACCTTAAAAAGAGAGCATGCTACATAGAGGGTGTAAATTTTTTTTACCATGTTTGAATTAAGGGGATGCTAGAAATTAATAATGTTAAGGGGGTGAATGTTAGAATTTATTCATAACATTATTAACTAGTATATTAGTTTATTTGTTAGGAAAGATATTCTCATAAGATTTGTTGTTACCCATGACTATTTTGCGTTATTCTGTACTATTTTTTAGGAGGTTATTGTGTTATGTCCATGGATATATATTAACCTTTGTTGTGATCTTTTTAATATATGAAAATATAATATAATTTCTATGTGTAATTTTTTATTTAGATCTACAATTTTCCAACAAGAAGATCATCTTGGGCTATGACTATGAAGTCATCAAAAGTATTTATCACACTTGTAATTGGCATGTTGTACATTATGGTATTAATCAATTAATATCACTCTATACATAATCCTAACACACTAGTTCTAGCATGAATGATAAACATGATCAAGGACTACTCATCCCTTTTGACCATTTTGTACTTTACTATGGTAGAAAACAATCAAGACATGTTTAGCCACATTGATCCACATAAAGTCTTACACAAAAACCTATCTAAATAACTATTCATTATTGTGTATGGCACATCCTAATATCTAATAGATGTTGACACACATTTACTCAAAACTATTATTCTAACAACTCCTTTGTCAACTCATACAATGACTGATTACCGATTGAAGGCCATGTATCTTCCCCCTATCAAGAAAGATGTGAAAATACCTTGAAATAAAAAACCAAATCAATAATAATATGCTTTCCCCACATAAGGAATATAAAATAAATTCAATAAATCCCAAACTAAAACTAAAAAAAGCATACCACTCTTATAATAAATTTTATTCAAGCATTTTACCCAAATTCCAAGTGAATAACTAACTAGAGAATGGGAATTTTCATCAAGCCTCCAACGGATCCTCCAACCTCCATTTTGGCACTTATACTTTGACAATCACAAGGATTTTTATGGACATGTAATATATGATATGTTCTTCGATAGCACAAATAGAAGATGACATTATCAAATTCTTCATTTTGAAGGTGTTAGATTCTACCAAAAATGCACCTTTATACACCATTTTAAATTAATTTATTGTAAAATCCATATAAAGAAGCTTTAAATCATAAAATTAACTACTTCAATGTGTGAAGAATGTTAAAGAACCTAGAGATAAACTGGTCACACTACCAGCTTTGCATAAAAAATCTTCTAGATATAAAAGTTACAAAAAAACATGTTGTAAGTGTCGAAAATGATGCAATTACACCCTTTTTAATCTATTACATTTACTTTTATACTTAAAATAATATTCTAAAAAGTTTGATAAAAAAGTATTTTCATCAAAAGAATGCTTTCAAAGGATTCGAACCTTGGACCACCAACTTGTCAAGGATCTCACAAAATATGTTTCACTAATTGCTTTACAAGCATTTACAAAACATTAAGAGAAGACATGATATTTAAACTAATATATTTTCTATGTGGAAAACTAAAAAACATACTTGAATGTAATAATTTTATCACCATTGAATATTTTTTTTAATTAAAAAACATTGTTGTTGCAATAATTTTGTGGTCCCCATGTAACCCTAAAGTAGTAAAGTTTTTAAAAAAAATGTATTTATGAATTTTTCTTAGTCTCTTCATGCCATATTTAGGCCCAGCTGACACAATACATCTAAAAATAAACCTAGAGAACTACTCCAAAGATTTCCATAAATACAATCATAAATCAGAGTTGAGGCCATACAAGGACATAAGATTATAGATTTACATAAAATTTCAGCTTACCAGTAGTAAATAAATATATTCAGAGTAGAAAGGATGCCACTACCTGATATGGAGGCCATACAAGTTCAGGCACGGGTCATACAAGTTCAAATAGGGGTTTCACAACCTTTTGTAATAGTGTAAACTGACTTTCAATGCATATAACTATTTCAAAATTAAAAAAAATTGCTCGCTTCAAAATTTAGTTGTGGGTCGTACAAGAGGAATATATCATTGAGAATTTGAATGGTAAGCCATAGAAATGAGGGTTTTAGAGATTTGCACTATAAAAATTTAGACTTGGAAACCTATTAAGCCATACAAAATGAGTTTTGACCATATAATGTAGCGAACATCATTTTATAGGGTTTAAAAAATCAATTTTTGAAGATTAGAATGAAAAATAGTTGCCCAAACCTTGATTTTGTTCCACTTCTTCATTGTTCTTTCAAACTTGGTTTTCTTTGTGTTCTTTCATGGCTTCTCCATATTCTTTTTCCAAAGAGTTGTCCTTCTTCAATTTTGTTTCCAAACTAACTTTCACATAAATTTGAATTAAACTCCACTTTCACCGGGCTTCATATTCACCAACAAATTATTTTTAACCAGCTCAGATGCCACTAATAGGATTGGGTAATGCACATGTAAAAGCAAAATCTACATTGAATAGTGTTTGAACACAAAGTTAAAATCTCTTTATTCAATCATTTACAAAGGTCCCAAGCTTATAAAACTTTTATGGGAAGTTACACAATGAGACCAACTAGTTTACGGGTTAACTCCATAAGACAATTAACTAAATTACAAACTAAAATTATTTAACTTATTTGCTAACACTATAAACTACCAAATAAAACATAGAGTAAATGTGACTTTGGATCAAACGACAAAACAAGAATGAATATACCGAAAATTTGTTAGTGTAAGAATGGAATGTTTTACATTGCATTTATAAAATAAACAATCAAATATTTGAAGATATAAAGACAACTTGAAAACCTTACGTGATTGAAGAAGCTTCTAAAGCATTTCGCTTCATCAATTGATAAATATTTTGTAAATATACATATCAAAAATATTAAGAAAATAAAATGATAGGTTTGTACACAACCATTTCCACAAAAGTTATAGCTTGTTGGAAGAGTTATTTTATTTGACTAATTGAAAGGATTTGTATACGACTTTGTAGAGTGGAACCTAGCACACGACACCCCAATTGATTATGGAAAATGAAATGTTGAACTCACGCCCATAACGTCAAGACACCATGAGATGAATCCGGGTCCTGATTTTAACCTGTGGTGGAGACTGATTGATTTTATTATTATTTTATTTTATTATTTAATTTTAGTATTCTCTATACATTCTTTCTTTATACTTTTTATTCAGGTTTATCATCCTTTGCACTTTTACCCCCTTATTAATTTGTTCACCTATCATCCGCTGGAATGCAATTTCTATCGTCATTCGTATTCCAAGCAATTATCTAGCTGGAAATGAAGTATATAATTCAGTCTCATCATCTACACATTTGATAGTTGGGTGAGTTTCCACAGTAATATAAAATGGCAGGCCCCGTGGGCGTTGTTGTCCTCCACACTAGCTTTATCTTCAACCAATTCAATGCTTCAACCCTCACTTCATTTGGGAATGCTTCAATCCATTCAAATGCCATCTACCTCACCAATCAATCACAACACATTTTTGGGCATGCTTTATATGAGCAACCTGTGCCTATGAAAGATGCATCTTTATCCTTCAGCACCACTTTCGTATTCGCCATCGTCCCTTATTCTTCCGATCGTGCACGAAGCGTGATGGGAATGACGTTTATCATAACCTCTCACAAGAATCCTATGGAGGTTTTAACGGGTCAGTTCTTAGGTTTGTTCAATATTTCAAGCATAGGACAGGTGTACAATAATCTGTTTGCCATCGAGTTTGACACAATCAAGAACGATGAATTCCAAGACATCGACGACAATCACGTAGGTGTGGATCTCAATGAACTAACCTCTGTAGAATCTCACAATGCAGGTTACTAGATTGGCAACGATTTCCTTAAACTGGATCTCAACAAACAGACAGAATATTCAGGCTTGGATTCACTACGATCATATGAAAAAGCAGCTCAATGTTACAATGGTACAGGCTTGGATTGACTACGATCATATGCAAGCATTGTTCAAGATGAAATATACGTCGGTTTCTCCGCAACTACAGGCATCAACGTTGTTGAAGACCATTGTATTCTTTCTTGGAGCTTCAGCACTAATGGATCTATGCCTGTCTTAGATACATCTCATCGTCCTTCTTTTATACGCAAAAATTCTAGCGCACGACTTATAACCGGCATTGCTACCAGTTTGGGGTTCCTCTTCTTGCTCGTGGTTGCGGTAGTGGTTTTTCAGTTGAAGAGAAAGAAGCACAGAGATGCTCTTGAAGATTGGGAGATGGAGTACTGGCCTTCACATTTAGAATGGGTAATAAGTGGATGAGTATTTCATATATTTGACTACAAACTCCTCCATATTGCAAACAATGGCTTCCGAGACCAAGAAATTTTGGGTTCCAGAGGCTTCGATTGGGTTTACAGGGGAATTCTTCCCACAAATGGCCAAAGGAGTTAAGGAATTCATTGCAGAGACTTCAAGTCTGGGTCGTTTACAGCACTAAAATCTTGTTCAAATAGGAGGCTACTGTTGACAAGTGATGCTGAAGTGCAGTTCACTCAGTTCTATTTTTAAACTATTAGTGTAAATTTAGTTTGCATGAACATTTTTTGTGGAGCTAAATTTAGACAGTGAGTTAATTTTTAGTTAATATATTTTTTTAGAAAAAATAAAGCCTTAGAAAGGCTAGAGTTAGTTTTAGTTGATATTACATGCGAATTATTATTTAGATAAATTTAAAATATTTTATTTAATAATTAGAAAAACATGTTCACATGCAATTTTATTAATACATTGTAATTGATTTTTGTTTTCAAGAAGGAGAATGATTCCAATTTCTTGAAGAAGAAGTATTTTTTTATTTTTGCAATTCTCATTTCTTCTGTATTATGAATATTGCATATATTTAGCTGTGATTTAATTTTATTTAAAATTCTACATCTGGTATCAGAGCAAGTATTTTTCTTTTGGGTTAAAGATTTAGTAGTTGCAATTTTGCCAAAAATTTATCATGTCAAATTCTAACTCCTTGCCCATTCAAGAATTTGATGAAAATAAGTATGATTATTGGTGTATCAAAATGATGACTTTTTTTATAGGAAAAGATTTGTGGGAGATTATTGAATCAAGGTATGTAGAGCCAGCTAATTGGAATGCCCTCACAGCAAATGATAAACTAGCTAAGAAGGAGGCTAAGAAGAAGAATGCTCAAGCCTTATTTCATATTCAAATAGCTATAGATAAGAGCCTATTTTCATGAATTGTAGGAGCAAAGACAACAGAGGATGCTTGGAGGACTCTAAAATAAGTTTACCAAAGTAGTGATCAAGTCAAAGTTGTCAAGTTACAGACATTGAAGAGAGAATTTGAGAATTTGAAGATGTAAGAAGCTGAAAGTGTGAGTACCTATTATGTCAGAGTAAAAGATGTGGTCAATAAGATGGCTACACTTGGTGAAATTGTGAACAATGAGGTTTTTATCAAAAAGGTGTTGTGGACTCTCACACCAAGGTGGAACCATGTTGCCGTAATCATACAAGAAAGCAAGAATTTGTCTACCCTTCAATTTGATCATCTAGTTGGATCTTTGATGTCTCATGAAGAAAGATTGAGAAATTCATTTGGGAAAAGTGATGAGAAAGCTTTTTCCTCCAAATTACAAATCACAAAGAATGAAGATGCCAATAGTAGCATCAAAAGTAATCAAGGCCAAGGTAGAGGCCAAAATCAAAATTACTTAAGAGGAAATAGAGCAGAGGTGGTTTTCAAGGAAGAGGTGGTTTCAGAGGAAGAGGTTGATTTGATAAAAGAAATATCCAATGTTATCATTGTAATAGGTATGGCCACTTTAATTATGAGTGTAGATTAAAATAAGGTAATAATGATAAAAGCGTTCATTATGCTCAAGAAGGTGATGAGAATCCTCTAGATAATTTATTTTTATCTTATGACAAAGCTGAAAATGTTTCTAAAGATGTTTGGTATTTAGATTCGGGATGTTCTAACCACATGTCAGGGAATGAAAAACCTTTTTCTATAATGGATGAATGTTTTAAATCTAAGATCAAGCTTGGTGGTGATAAATCATTGGAGGTTGCTGTAAAAGGAGCTATGAAAGTCCATACAAAAGAAGGTATGAAGAGTGTTAAAGACATTTATTACACTCCAAAGTTAATGCATAATTTGTTGAGTGTTGGACAAATATGTGAGAATTATAAAGTTGTATTTGAAAATCAATAATGTATAATTTATGATAAGAATCAAGGAAATAAGGTGGTAATAGTTGTGCCTATGACAAAGAATAGGATGTTCCCATTGAAGTTTGGCAAACATAACAAGAACCTTGTCAATATGGCATATGAAGATACAACTTGGTTGTCTCTCTCAGGTATGGGCATTAAAATTTTCATAGTTTGAACATTCTGACATCAAAAGCATTAGTTTCTAGTTTACCTAAGGTTGAAAAGCACAAGAAAGTTTGTGAAGGATGTGCTAAAGGAAAACATGCAAGAGATAAATTTACAAAAGGCAATACAGGGAGGGCTCATTATCCACTCCAGTTAGTTCATTCAGACATTTTTGGTCCTATGCAGACAAAGAGTTTGGGTAAGTCATCATATTTCATTACTTTTATTGATGATTACTCATGACAGTGTTGGGTTTATTTTTTCAAGACCAAAGGTGAAGCTCTTGAGACATTCAATAGTTTTAGATCCCTTGTATAAAACAACAAAGGGTGTAAAATCAAATGCATAAGGACTGATCACGGAGGAGAATTTTGTTCAAAAGCCTTCCAAGGTTATTGTGATATACAAGGCATTAGAAGACAACTCACCACTGCATACATACCTCAACAAAATGGTGTAGTTGAAAATAAAAATCATACAGTGGTGGAGATGGCACGAATCATGCTACAAACAAAGGGATTAAGCAATTATTTTTGGGGACATGCAGTTGCTAGAGTAGTATATATTCTCAATTGGAGTCCCACTAGTGCACTTGACAGGATGACTCTGTATGAAACCTGGTATGAGAAAAAGCCAAATGTTAATTATTTTAAATTTTTTGGTTTCTTAGCCTATGTTCATGTTCCTAATCAAAAGAGGCAAAAGTTAGATCCCAAAAGTGAGTCATGTATTTTTTTTGGATATAGTGAGGAAAGTAAGGCTTACAGGTTATATAATCCTCTCACTAGTAGGATTATTATGTCAAGAGATGTGATTTTTGATGAAGGGGGAGTTTATGGTCATAAAAAAGGCCATATGGAGAAGTCAAAATCTATTTTAAATGAAGTTATTATGGATGACATTGATCATGGGCAGCCCACTAATATTTTTTTTCCAAGTGCTACAAATCCACCAAGTAACCCCTCATCTAGTTGTTCAATTCCAAGTGTATGTCTAGATTCAAGTTCTAGTTCTACAAGGATGGTAAGAAGATTGAGTGACATTTATCAAAGGAGTTTAAATCAAGCACATTAAGAAAATCCAACAGGTGAGACACTGAATTTTGCTTTACATACCAACGCTGTTTTTGAACCATCATGTTTTGAAGATGCATATACTTATGAGGTTTGTATGTAAGCAATGTAAGAAGGGATGGATTCTATTCAAAGGAATGACACTTGGGAGCTTACGAAGCTTCCACATGACAAGAAGAAGATTTCCACCAAATGGGTCTACAAGACTAAGTGTAATAGTGATAGAAGTGTTGAAAGGCATAAGACGAGATTAGTTGCTAAAGGCTTCACACAGAAGTATGGCATTGATTATGATGAGACATTTGCACCAGTAGTAAGACAAGAGACGATTAGAATGTTGATTTCATTAGTAGCTCAAAATAATTGGAGCATCCATCATATGGATTTAAAAGGTGCCTTCTTGAATGGGTAATTAGAAGAAGAAGAAGAAGTATATGTGCAACAACCACAAGGTTTTGAAGTGTAAGGAAAATAAAATCATGTCTATAAGTTAAAGAAGGATTTGTATGGCCTCAAACAAGAACCAAGAGCATGGTTTTCTAGAATTGATGGATATTTTCAAGAGAATGGATTTCAAAGAAGTAAGAGTGAACCTACCCTTTAATGTAAATAAGAAGGTAATGATATTCTAATTATAAGTTTGTATGTTGATGACCTATTGTATATGGGTAGCAGTTCTGTGATGAAAGATGAATTCAAAGTTTTCATGATGAATGAATTCGAGATGAAAGATTTCGACCTCATAAAATATTTTTTGGGAATGGAGGTTTATCAAAGGGAGAATAAAATTTTTATTTTTCAAACAAAGCATGCTAAAGATATGTTGAAGAAATTTTATATAGTTGATTGTAAACTAGTCTCCACTCCAGTTATTCATGGAGTTGTGTTGTGTAGAGATGATGGTGCTGAAAGAGTTGACGAGATAGCCTATAGAAGTATTGTTGGAAGCTTATTATTTATAACTCATATAAGACCTGATATTTCTTATTCAGTTTCACTTATTTCAAGGTACATGGCAGAGCCATCAAAAATATATATGATGGCAGCCAAGAGAATTTTGAGCTATGTGAAAGGCACTCTAGATTTTGGTATTCATTACTACACTTCTAAAAGGTTCAATCTTGTTGGTTTTAGTGATTCTAATTAGGGAGGTAATTTGGATGATCGAAAGTCAACATCTGGGAATTATTTTTCTTTTGGTTTTGGTTTGATTACTTGGATCTCAAAGAAGCAAAGTATAGTTTCCCTTTCTTCTATAGAAGCTGAGTATGTTGCAGTCACTTCAGTAGGTACACAAGTATTATGGCTTAAAAAAATTCTTGAAGAAATTGGAGAGATTCAAGTTCAGTCTATAGTTATTTTTTGTGATAACATAAATTGGCCAAGAATCCAATCCATCACAACAGGAAAAAACATTTTGATTTAAAGCATCATTTTATCTGAGATTTAGTGCAGATGAAGGTAGTAGAATTGAAATAAATCAACACTAAAGAATAGTTGGCAGATATCTTCATGAAATTAGTTGCAATAGATTAGTTTTTGACACTCAGAGATCAAATTATGAGCCCACTCAACATCAAGGGGGAGTATGTTGAAAAGTGATGTTGAAGTGTAGTTCACTCAGTTCTATTTTTAGACTATTAGTGTAAATTTAGTTTGCATGAACAATTTTTGTGGAGCTAAATTCAGATAGTTAATTAATTTTTAGTTAATATATTTTTTAGAAAAAATAAAGCCATAGAAAGGCTAGAGTTAGTTTTAGTTGATATTACATGCAAATATTTATTTAGATAAATTTAAAATATTTTATTTAATAATTATAAAAGCATGTTCACATGCAATTCTATTAATACATTGTAATTGATCTTTATTTTTAAGAAGAAGGAGAATGATTCCAATTTTTAAAGAAGTATTTTTTATTTTTTCAATTCTTATTTCTTCTATATTATGAATATTGCATATATTTGGCTATGATTTAATTTTATTTAAAATTCTACATCAAGGAATTCATTGCAAAGACTTCAAGTCTGGGTCATTTACAACACTAAAATCTTGTGCAAATAGGAGGCTACTATAGGCGGGGAACACAATTATTCATAGTTTACAACTACATTCCATATGGAAGCCTAGATACGATGATATTTGGGAAGCCAAAGAGAGTTCTAGGATGGGTTCAAAGGTACAGAGTTGTGAGAGACGTAGCTACCAGATTTTTATTTCTTCATAAAGAATGGGAACACAGAGACATTAATTTGAGCAACATTTTACTAGACTCGAAGCCGAATGGAAAGCTAGTCGATTTCAGTCTTTCTCATTTATATGAGCATAATGAAACCCCACATGCTACTCACATGGTGGGAATGCTTGGGTACATCTCACCAGAGCTCATACACACAGAAAGACCACCCCCACCATAGATGTATTTAGTTCCAGTATTTTGATGTTGGAGATTGCATGCAGAAGAAGACATGTGCATCGCTCTTTGTGATGATGCAAAAATAGTCACTGATAGCCTCCCACCAATCCACATATTGAGGGTGAATAAATTGTAGAAGAGCTAAACAAAGTGATAAAATTGGGGCTACTCTGTTCTAATCCTCATACGAAAGGGAGACTTGGCATGAGACAAGGGCGTCGAATACTTGAAGAAGCAGCAGCTTCCATATCAGGATTGGATGCTCCATTTTATTTGAAGATGAGTGTATCAAACATTACATGTAACTCTATCTCATATGCTTCGACTTCCCAGTCTCTGGAAGGATGATAGATCTTGAAATAGTGAGGACAAACTTAAAAGCTTCTTTTAACCCCTTTTATTGGCACTCTGAAAAATTCTGTATACTCTTCTTGGCAGGTGTTCCCTGTGCCGTCAAAACCTCGTATTTAGATTTTATGTTATATTTGGATACTATATTTCCTTGTACATTTTATTATTTTATAGATATAATAAATGTGCATGGAATTTTAGTCTTTATAATTTATGTAATATTTGAAAATAAAGGTTCTGAAATAATTACATGTATTTAATTTAATTTAATTTATATATTAAAGGGATTATGAGGTTGAAAGATATAATGTAGAGAAGTTAAAAAAAGGTTAATAATGATTATGGGATTGTAAAAGATATAATGTAGAGAAGTTAAGGGGAGTGGAATAGTGTATCTCAAGAATATAAAGGAAATAACAAAATCTAAAATAAGTAAATGGAAAGTAACAATTTAATATAATAAAATATCATAAACAAAATAAAAAAGAGGAGGGTCATGCTTAGTGCATTGAACCCTATTGATTTAGATAATGACATCTAATGTTCAAAGTGGTAAAGAAGTGTGTGATGGGTATAAGACCATGTGAATCATTAAGTCTGTGGTGTCTCACTAGTCTACCATATAATATTGGAAGATGACCACAAGGACTCCTCTTTTTCTAAAAATTATGTGAAATAACTGGAAGTTAGATGTAATTAAATTGGTGTAGATCCATTTAGGTGACTTATATCTAAAGTTTTATTGGTGAAGGTCAAACATCTGTCATAGGAAGAGGGCTAAGTATATATAGTTTTCATAAGCCATGAATGTCTAGAGAGATCTAAGTGAATCTCTAAAGAGGTAAAATAATCATCCTCTTATTGCATAATAATGAGAGCATCTGAAAATAGAATGATCCTTAATCATAGAATCAAAATATAAAACTTGAAAAATATGGTGCTCTTAAGGGCTATGATGGCCTATCTCAATGTAAATCTGATAATACAAAACTCTAAGTTGAATAAGGTAAGTCCTCAGAATGCAATGTAACTCTAATTTTGTCTACCCTAGAGGTTGGATGAACCCATCACTTAAGTGCGATATACGTGTCTTAGTTATGTTAATGTTGGGAGGTGAGTGAATCTTTAGTTTGAGTCCATGTGGACTAGAGGTAGGTTAAAGTGTAAAAATTAGTATGAATCATAGTGTCTTTATTTGTCCCTGTATCTCTTAAATAAATCAAAAGCATCCTGCGATAAGTTATGTGGAGGTGAGATTCAGTAGTAAGATCAATGAGCTAAACCAATGAAGAGGATATCACATACTAACATGAATCAACCCTCTAGTTTTCTTGCTCCATGATATAATATTTGAAAGTACATACATGTACTTAAGGTGACCACTTTGAGAGTTACCCAACCATTTGATTTTATGGATAATTATCACCACATAAAATATCACAAAAGTAATCAGTGTGATTGTGCCAAATTAGGCAAAGATGATGGTGTGAGGGACTGATATCTTGCCATGAATATGTTTGGATAACATTTTCATAACTAATCTCTTTTTTTTTCCAATCCTCAATTACGTAAGGTCAATTCCCTAAACCTCACAACCCTTTAAGAGGGTAGGTGTGACCAGTGAGTAAAAGAGGTCAATACTCATTTGAATGTTCTAAAACTAAAGCCACCATTAATGATTTTAAAGAATGGTGAGAGTTTCATATCCCTTATTTAGTTTGTATTCTACTCATGGCATAATTTATAGCATGGTCTAAAGAAGAAGACCTATATATATATATATATATATATATATATATATATATATATATATATATATATATATATATATATATATATATATATATATATATATATATATATATATATATATGAAGAGACTACCTCAACCCTCTCACCTCTGTAAGTAAGAATCAAAGCATCACATATTTCCACACTTCTTATCTTACCTATAATTTTATTATCTCCAATTTTAGCTTCATTTTTTTGCACACACGCTATGCACTCCCACTTCCTATACATGGTTCTCCTATCCATTGTACTACAAAAAAATCACCCTTGCTTTTTTGTAAAAAAATCATCCAATCAAAAGGCATTTTAATATATATCACTTTGATAATTAGAAATTTTACCATGTATAAACTACTTCTTTGAACCTTTATCCCAAATATTTCCTCTTATAATATCTTTTGGACCAATATTTTTGAAATATTAAAGTCTTCTATAAATTGTAGTGGTTATGCCACTGTTACTAGTGGCTATGCCAAGGCTTGCTGGCAATAGAAATTTATTATGCTTCACCCATTAACCACAATTAATGTCCTAGCCATCTTCATATTCTCCATTTTTAAAATATTTCATTTTTTAATGTTTAAAACATAAAAATGATATGTATATATAGATAGGGTTTTGGCCTCATGAAGGAAAAATTACATTGATAATAAACAAAACAAAAATATTGCTTTGATTTTATCTCTATCCTTATGGTGAATATTATCTCGAGTAAAATATCTTCACCCATGTGGATACAAGTACATCCTCCTATGAAAAATATTTCATCTCTAAAATTGGAGAGAAATAAATTTCTTAGATTATGTTGATGGCTAAAATTGCACTTGATTCTAATCAATCAACAATGGGAAGTTTCAAGCTGTGGGACATTGTGGCTTGAAACAACCTCCAGATTTTAGAAAAGCTGGTCTCTTCTATTTTATCAAGTGTTTGGGGGAAAACGGATAGGAAATTAAACAAAAATTCAAATGCAGGAATTGAAACCTAACTATGGCGATGCGCCTGAGTGTAATCCTAATCCTAACCTAAGCATAGTGAAACTATATATAGGATTCAATTACATTTAAGAGCAGACAAGTGCATGATCAATGTAAAAGATTGAAATAATAGAAATAGAGGCTCACAACAGAGGCTTCTTCGGTAGAGACACATGAAACATCAACAAAGGCATAGTGTTCAATCTTCTTATAAGAATCCTCCAATCACATAAGAGGCGCAAAAATCTTGTACAGTTATGTAAACCTTCCAACTCAAGAAAACAAGACAAAAGTAAATGACATTCCTAATCACAACTCCAAAAAATATACAGTATAGACTAACTTTGCAAATGACATAGATAATATCAACCAAGGCATAGAGTTCAATCTTCTCAATTCATTCAGCCACATAAAAGGCACATAAACATGCACAGTTACATCAACTTTACAATTCAAGAAAATGAGACAAAATCAAATGATATTACTAGCCAAAAACTCTAGCAAGTCTCAAACTATAGAATCCCCCCCTCTCTTTTTACATTGTTCTTGTTTTATAGCCTCCGAATGTCTCCTTCTATCATCCTCTTTCCCATGCAATTCTTCTCTATCCTTAACTCACAGGGGACAAACAGATGGTGATTTCAATGCCTTAGGGGCTCCAAAAATCTACCCAATGAGCTGTTCCATCTACTTGAATTAACTCTAGTCGATTTTCCCTCCAGTTTGCTTTTCAGCAACAGATACATGGAACACCCTGTTACGTTGAAATGGGAGAGGACACTTAGCCAATTTCCTAAAAATTATCTTATTACTTAGAAGGCACCAAAAAATGACACTTGGCACTTTCCACCTGATTCATTGAAGACACACGGGTCTCTCCGCTTCTCTTTGGCTATTCTGTAGTATCATTCGCGACACATATTAGACTCTTATGGGTGGTGACACTTGGTAGCTTCCACAAAATTTTGGAGTAACACCCGAGGCCCACCACCATCTTTATTCAACAATGAAATTTGAAGATGATCTCTTAGGTTTTGACACGTGGAGGCTTCCACATCTTTGAGGAAGATACGTAGCATCTTCTACTACTTTAGTTAAGGGTATGTGGTGGCTTCTACTTTTCCTAGGGATGGGGTAAAGAGGGGCTCAAAGAGTGACACTTGGCTGCCTCCGCTCATCTTCAACACTTAATCAAAATGAACAAATGCCCTACGGCCTTCCAAAAGGGTGCAGACCCTTTTGGTTTTTGGGACACTCCCTTAAATTGCTCGATGAACTAAAATGGTTCAATGGTTCAACACTGCATGCCATTTACACATTAATCGAGGTATTAAACCAAAATTTTGAAACAAAAAATTAAACCCAGGTCTTGAACCGATTGTCTCTTAGATGCCGACACGTGGTGACTTCCACTGTATCCTGCTCCTTAGCCTATTGAAAACCTTTGTCAAAAAATAGAATGAAACAGGTTGCCAAAATGAGACGTGGATGCTGACACATAGTGCATTTCACTTAGCTGCTATTAGATACGTGGCACGATCTGTGTCTTTCCTAAAAGTTATGAAAAGTGTCTCGGATGATGCTAGCTCGCCGGCTCCATGTCTCGAAAAGTGACACTTGGTAGATTTCACTTGAATGCAACACTTAGGCAAAAATAAAGTGAAGGAAACAAAAAAGGGGAAAGAGAACTCATGCTCAGACTGTGCCACTTAGCAGCCTCCACTACACTTTGACACTTAGATGGAAAATGAACCCGAGCTCTGCTCCAAATCTTTTGCTACAATCAAGGTATGCAGGAACCAGAACTGCAGTGCACGACTAAAAATTTGAATGCAACGTAGAGTAAAATTTACTCTACAGTTACTGGTGACCCTCAAGACTTTTGAGCCTGCTCAAAAAGAAAACTCCACCTCCCACTAGATCAAAATTTTGAAAATTACAGCTTCCAAAGAGCCATCGACATATGTTTAAAACACTTATTTAACAAAAAGGTGGGAAAACAATAGAAAAATAATGCGAGAAAGGGAAATTATTTAACTATAATACATGAAAGACCCAAGTCAATCAAAATGTTTCAAATAGATTCCATTTATAGGAATTTCTTCAAATTCTCCTTCCATCGACTCTAGCTTGAAAAAATTCTTCTGCTTGCACACGTGAATTTTATACGGGCCAGTCCATAGTGCTTCAAATTTGGTATGCTGACCTAGCTTTGCGGCCATTGCATCCCATTTCAAAACAATCGAGCCCACTTCAAAATTAGGATTCAAAGTTCTTTTATCAAAACAGTCCTTAACCATTCCCTAATGCTTGATCAATGAATCATGGGCTATATCCCTCTTTTCCTGAACTTCCAAAAGTTTTGCGAGTCTGACCTGCATGGGGCCATTTTCTTCAATCTAAATTTGTTTGATCAGCTAGAGAGCAGGGATTTCCAAGCTTAGGGGAATCATGATGGACTTTCCATATACTAATTCATATGGAGACATTTTGATCACCTGCTTGGGCATGATTCTATCAACCCATAGTGCTAGATTAACCACTTTATGCCATTCTTTGTGATGATCAGCCCCTACTCTTTTGATGAGTCTTATCAGGTTCTTGTTGGTTGAATCTGCCAGACCATTACCTTGAGGATAATATTTAGATGAAGTTTTCAGATATATTTCATGTCTCAAGGCAAATTCAGATACTTTAGACCCCAACAATGCTCTAACATTATCTGAAATGATGGTGTGAGGAGCCCCAAAGTGAGTAGTGATACCCCCTAGAAAATCTAGGATCACATTCTCTATTGCTTCTTTAAGTGGGACTGCCTCAGTCCATCTTGTGAAATAGTCTGTGGAAGTTAATATCCATTTGTGACCCATGCTAGACACTAGATTTATCATTCCAATGAAGTCAAGACCCCATTGATCAAAAGGCTCATCCACAACTATAGGACTAAGGGGCATGGCTGCATTCCTCCTCATCCCCATATAATACTGGCAGGATTGACATTTTCTAACCCGCTGATAACAATCCACAAATAAAGTAGGCCAAAAATACCCTACCTCACTTATCTTTATGGCTATGGTCTTTGCAAAAAAATGCCCCCCTGATATTCCATGATGCATTTCGTGTAGTATCCTCTTAGCTTCAGCCTGCTCTACACATCTTAACAACTTTCCATCAGAATTTCTTTTGAAAAGGACTTGTTCAATTAAAACAAAATGAACTCCTTGTACCCTATAATATCTCCTCTTGTTTTAAGGGAGTTCTCTCAGATAAACCCTATTTTTCATAAATTGAATCTTGATTATGACCCAGGATTCCTGATCAACCTCTTGTAACTTTAGCACCGTCTCCATCTCCTCTTCTGAATCTACTTCCTCAGGTAACATCTTTTCAAGCTCTTGGGTTATATATTGGCATAGACCCCTACCTCTGACTATCTTGGTGTGTCTAACCTCTACATCATATTCAAGGATCTTAGTGATCCAATTGGCTTTTTTCTTAGTTATCTCACCCTCCATGATGTATTCCATGACACTTGGGTGAGCCACAAGTATCATAATTTTGTTCCCTAATATCATATGCCTAAATTTCTTGAGGGTTTTACCATGGAATAGGCTTATCTTTCCACAAAATTATACCTAGTCTCGTAATCTCTGAGATTCCTTGAGAAAAAAGCTATTGGGTGCTCCTCCTTTTGCCTGTCATTCTTTTGAGTCAATACATCAGCAATACTTGACTCTTCTCCATAGACATACATTACGAAGGGCTTGGAAAAATTTGGGTTCCTAAGCACTGGGGCTACTTAGATAGCCTTCTTGACCTCTTCAAAGGCTTGCTTCCCTTTTGTAGTCCATTTGAAGACCCGGTTTTTTTTAGCAAGAGTGTCATTGGTCTAACCAAGCCTACAAAATTAGATATGAATTTACTGACAAAATTGATCTTCCCTAAAAAGGACTAGACTGCCTTTTTATTTACTGGAAGAGGTAGGTCCATTATAGCTGTGATTCTCTCAGGATCTATAGAAACCCCTTCCTTAGATACTATGTGCCCCAAAAATTTACCCTAAGGTACAATAAAAATACATTTCTTGGGATTTAATGATATCACAAAATCCTGACATTTCTTGAAGATAGATTCTAAATGATCAAAATGGTCATCAGTATTTTTTGAGAAAATAGTGAGGTCATCTAGATAGACCAGAATGACCTTATTTATAAGTTCACCAAAGGCTATATCCATAGCTGGTTGAAAGGTGGCTCCTACATTTGATAAGCTGAATGGCATCTTCACGTAGGCAAATGTTCCCCATTTGGTAGTGAAAGCAGTTTTGTACTGGTCTTCCTCAGCTAGCCAAATCTGATTGTATCCAAAGAAACCATCTAGTAAAGAGAACCTCTTTGATCTAGCCATAGTTTGTAGAATTTTTTCCATGGAGGGCAAGGGATAGTGGTCTTAGATCTCTGAAATCTACACACAGTCTTACATCTCCATTCTTTTTCCTAACTAAGACTAGATTTGATACCCAAGTTGAGTGCTTGATTGGAAATATTATTTTTGAATCTAAAAGTTTTTGTAACTCATCTACCATTAGACGCTCAATCCTTGGATTTATTGGCCTCTGTTTCTATTTAATGGGTTTGGACCCTTCAGTCAATTCTATCGTGTGTTGGATAATGTCTCTATTATATCCATGAAGGTCTTCATAGCTCCAAGCTATGACTCTATCATATCTCTGGCATAATTCGATTAATATTTCCTTCTCATCCTTAGTTGCAGAATTCTCAACTTTTAGCCTTTTCCCGTCACTCACCTCTACTTCAGAATAGTTTGCTTTATCTACCTAAAACCTTTTCTTTTCTAGGATTACATCCTTTGGGTCAAACAAGTTTTCTAAGGTGATCAATCCCTTGGGGAGCTTATTAGTCCTTAATTCTATAATTTGATCACCATATGCCTCTTCAATTTTAGTTTGAAATTGAAAACAAACTCATCTGATTGTTGTAAGAAAGATACTACCTAAGTATCATTTTCAAACACTTGCCAATTTTCATCATTGTCTGGGATGGTCGGCCTCACTATAACTTTTACTAACTCATTGTTAACCAATAGGCTAGTTGTTGGGTAAAACTATGAGCCAATCTGGGCCATCCTGTCAGCCTCAGAGTTTTGACTTCTAGGGATTATATAAATATTGAAAGCTTCAAAATCTTCTATCAAATCCCAAATCCTATGCCTATAAGATCTCATTCTCACATTCTTAGCTGTTGCCTTTTCCCGTATTTGCTTTACTACTAATTTTGAATCTCCTTTTACTTTTAGATTTTTTATTCCCTTTTTCTTGGCTAACAGGAGCCCATGTACTAAATATTCATACTCCGCATCATTATTGGTGCAATCAAATTTGAATCGAATAGCCCTTAAAATTTTACCACCATTTGGAGCAGTAAGATAAATTCTTGCTCCAACACCATGTTTACTTCTAGCCCCATCAAAATTCAATGTCCAGATCTCTGAATCTTGAGCAGTAGGTACCTCTTCCCTTATAACATTTGGGATCACCTAATCCTCATCAAAAATGACATATGTGCCCAAACCAATAGAGTCATAGTTCCCATATGGGTCGCTATGCATCATAGCCAACAACTGGTTGTTTTCTTCTTCTTGATCATGCTCAGTCTAGTCTCCTAGTTCTTCGACAAAAATTATTTATTCTTTATTTATCATGGCATGATCTGCTTCTAATCTTTTTGTTGGTTCATTGGTGACAAGGTCCTTGGAAAGTGGTTCGGATAGTATTTTTATTTTTGAACCATATCAGGTTCTCAGGATGAGGTGAGACCAGTCAAGAGACATATATCCTCCTATTTTTGTTGTAAAGTCTCTGGATAAACATAAACCAAAGATAAGAGGGATATCTATGACAACTGTATCTTGGTTGACCACTATGCTGAGACATGTGTATCACTACAAGGGGAGTTTTTTAATTCTCCCTATGGTTTGCACTATTTTTCCATCTAGCTACATAACTCCCTTTGCAAGTGGTTCATATTTTATTTTCAAAGCATCAGCTATTTACTTGGGCATCACAGTTGTACTAGCTCCTAAATATATCAATGCATTGTGCAGGAGTTTCTTTCCAACTATCAGAGTCAAATAGAAAGGCTCTGGCTTGGATTTACTTACTTGTGCTACATTGTTCATGAAGGCTATTGTCATTGGAGGAACCGTATCTTTAAACTTTTCCTTTCCATCAAGTCCTTTCTTGGTAACAGCACCTTCAGGCACTACTTACCCTTACAGAGATTCTTGTAGTAGTGTATTTTATTTAGGAATAGCCAAGATATCCCATATCGATACTTGTGTTGGAGTCCTTTTTAATTGGTCTACTACATTGATCAATCAAAAGGACTAAGTTTTTTGGTAATAGGGATACCTCATTTTTTCTTAAATCTGGGTAGGAATCTCTTGATCTCGTACCAGCTGAGGCACTTCTTGTCTAACAGTAGCATTATTTTTCCCCTAAGGTGGAGGATTATTCTTGACTTGACCACTTACAATCTTGGGCTGCTCCACCATCCTCCTCTTTGATCTAGTGTAATAATCAGATTGCATTACTGGCCTTTGGGAGGTAGATGCTTCATTCAAGAAAACTACTTCTTCATCCTCAACCCATGAGAACAAAGCATGTTTCAGGGCTATTTCTTCCTCTTGTTCCAAGGACATTCCTTGCATCTGAGCCACTAGAACTAAATTCTGCATGCCAAGAGATTGGTAGGCTTGACTATTATTGGTACTAGCAAACTGACCATCCATTCTTCTCTGCTCAGCCACCCTTTGTTGTAGATTACCCATAGGACAATCTCTAGGTGTGTGAGCATCATTGCAAGGGAAACACCAAGCATTAGTATCATCTACATAATTATTCTGACCTAGAACCATCTCCCTATTTGAGTTGGGAGGAATGGTCTGTGAGGGTGTGGGAACTGCAACCAATTGATTTGTTGGTTGATGGTTAGTTTGTCTTGGAGGGCCTTGATATTGGTTTGGTTGGGATGAAAACTTGTTTCCTTGATAGCCTTGATAAGGAGGCTTATGGAAAGTATTTTGATACCTCTTTATATTAATCAGCGCATTGGAGAATGTCCTTAGCATATTCTTGATATCATCCATCTCAGATGACTGAGTAGGAACCGGTTGCTTCATAGATGATGGATGGTAAGTATACATAGTCATAGGTGGGCTTATAGCTTTAGGAACTTCTTGAGGTAGGGGCAAGGTAATTTATGGGAATACAGGCATGGGGGGCCTTGGAGGTAACTTTCTAGCATCAATTAAATGATTCTCAGCTCTGACCGCAAGTTCATAACCCACTAGCAAAGTGTGTCCCCCCAATGACTGAATCATAATAGATATATCTAAATTCAAATCTTTGAGATAAAACACTATGGCCATACTAGGTGGTGGTTTAGCTGCAATAGGGATTCTATCCCAAGTTTTCTAGAATCTAGTGTTGAAGTCATTCATGTCCTCTTGTGGTCCCCTTTGAATGGTGATCAACTGCTGTAATAAAGAAGATTTATCACCTTTCTCTATAAATATTTCAAAGAACTGATATCCGAATTGGTCCCATGTAGATATGGTATTTGGGGTCAAAGACTGATACCATTCTAAAGCCTTCCCTTTAAATGAGGCTGCTAACAACCTTAGGGACACATTTTGTTGTGTGACACCATGTATGGCACAGACATCTGATACATCTTGAAGATGTTCCACAAGTGTTTTTGAGTCTTGCCCACTGAATTTGGGTAGGGATTTTAGAGTATTTACTGGGATAGGATCCCAAACAACTGGTGGTGTTGGGAGGATTAAGGGACTACCAGTGTTCCAGCTTGCATAATTTCTTGGGGGCAAAGGGGCTCCCATGTTTGGTACTGGTACAAACTAGTTAGCTCTTCTTCTTGGACTAATTACCAGAGGTGGCAAAAGAATACCTAGATTTGTAGTAGATTGTGATCTGGTGACTGGTCCATAGCTTCAACTCCTCGTAGCTCTCTGGTTCATGCGGTCTTAAAATAAACTTCAAGACTGGTCCTACCCAGCGTGCTAAAAACCTATTTATGGCTAAAATTGTGCTTTATTCTAATCAATCAACAATGGGAAGTTTTAAGTTGTGGGACATTGCAGCTTGAAACAACCTCTATATTTTAGAGAAGCTGGTCTCTTCTATTTTATCAAGTGTTTGGGGGAAAATGGATACGAAATTAAATAAAAATGCAAATGCAGGAATTAAAACCTAACTATGGCGATGCGCCTGAGTGTAATCCTAATCCTAACCTGAGCACAGTGAAACTATATATAGGATTCAATTACATTTAAGAGCAGACAAGTGCATGATCAATGTAGAAGATTGAAATAATAGAAATAGAGGCTCACAATAGAGGCTTCTTTCACTGAGACGCAAGAAACATCAACAAAGGCATAGTGTTCAATCTTCTTATAAGAATATTCCAATCACATAAGAGGCAGATAAATCACGTACAGTTATGTAAACCTTCCAACTCAAGAATATGAGACAAAAGTAAATGACATTCCTAATCACAACTCTAGAAAATCTACAGTATAGACTACCTTTGCAAATGACATAGATAATATCAACCAAGGCATAGAGTTCAATCTTCTCAATTCATTTAGCCACATAAAAGGCATAGAAACATGCACAGTTACATCAAATTTACAATTCAAGAAAATGAGACAAAAGCAAATGACATTACTGGCCAAAAACTCTAGCAAGTCTCAAACTATAAAATCCCCCCTCTTTTTACATTCTTCTTCTTTTATAGCCTCCGAATGTCTCCTTCAATCATCCTCTTTCCCACACAATTCTTCTCCATCCTTAACTCACAAGGAAGAAATATATGGCGCTTTCAATGCCTTGGGGGCTCCAAAAATCTACCCAGTGAACTATTCCATCTACTTTAATTAACTCTAACTGATTTTCCCTCCATTTCACTTTTTGGCTACAGATACACGGAACACCCTGTTATGTTGAAATGGGAGAGGACACTTAGCTAATTTCTTGAAAATCCTCTTATTACTTAGAAGGCACCAGAAAATGACACTTGGTGCTTTCTGCCTGATTCATCAAATACACGTGGGTGTCTCCACTTCTCTTTGGCTATTCTATAGTATCATTTGGGACACATATTAGACTCTTATGGGTGGTGACACTTGGTAGCTTCCACAGACTTTTGGAGTAACACCCGAGGCCCACCACAATCTTCATTTAGCAATGAAATTAGAATATGATCTCTCAAGCATCGACACATGGAGGCTTCCACGGCTTCAAGGAAGATACGTAGCATCTTCCACTACTTTAGTTAAGGGTATGTGGCATCTTCTACTTTTCCTAGGGATGGAGTAAAGAGGGTCTCAGAGAGTGACACTTGGCAGCCTCCGCTCATTTTTGGCACTTAATCAAAATGAATAAATGCCCTACTACCTTCCAAAAGGGTGCAAACCCCTTTGGTTTTTGAGACACTCCCTTGAACTGCCTAATGAATTAAAATGGTTCAATGGTTCAACACTGCATGCCATTTACACATTAATTGAAGTATTGAACCAAAATGTTGAAACAAAACATTGAACCTAGGTGTTGAACTGACTGTCTCTCAGATGCTGACACATGGTGGCTTCTATTATATCCTGCTCCTTAGCCTGTTGAAAATCTTTATCAAAAAATAAAATGAAACATGGTTGCCAAAATGAGATGCAGATGCTGACACGTAGTGCATTCCGCTTAGTTGCTATTAAATACGTGGTGGGATCTATGTCTTTCTTGAAAGTTATGAAAAGTGTCTCAGACGATGCCAGCTGGCCAACTCCATGTCTCAAAAAGTGACACTTGGTGGCTTCCACTTGAATGCAACACTTAGGCAAAAATAAAGCAAAGGAAATGAAAAAGGGGAAAGAGAACTCATGCTCAAACTGTGCCACTTGGTAGCCTCCACTACACTTTGACACTTAGATGGAAAATGAACCCGCACTCTACTCCAAATCTGCTGCTATGATCAAGGTATGCGGGAACCAAAACTGTAGTGCTCGACTGAAAATTTGAATGCAATGTAGAGTAAAAATTTACTCTAAAGATTATAAAACCCACATGCATTTTTATTCATTCAAATTAATTTTTATTATATAGAGTTTCAAAGGGTTTAGTTTCAACTAAAACCTATCATCTGCTTCTAGATGTTTATCATTTAAATGTTAAAGACCTTTAGAACATATAATTTATAGTTGAGTCAACAAAAAAATTGTATACCCACATGAAATTTTGTTTGAGTTTGTGTAGAAAATTTAATGTTTCAAATTCAGATAAAAGCCCTCCGTAATCAACTTTAATTAGATGGGTAAATCTCTTTTCTATTAATTTGGTATATAGTGTAAGTTATATAATTTATACAATATGGAGGATTAAAATTATATATATCCCATATTATACAAATGGAGTATGACACTATGGTATGTGAAATTGTATGTAATGTCTTACATACATTGATTGACTAGACATGCATAATTAATTTTGGTGCCTAATATACAATAGGTGTCATAGTTTTTTTTAAATTCCTTCAATATTTGTTAATGACATATGATTTTTAATTCAATTTAATATTCCAAATAATCTTATCTCCATTGATCTAATTTTTAGGGTTTAATGTGTAGTTTTTAAACATTTGTAATCCTAACCTCAAATACAATATATGTTCTTCCTTTAAATGAATTAAAATAAAAACATCATGATAAATAATGATAAACGTGTAACCCATGTGTAGATTCAACACTTATTTTACAAGTCTCATGAATGTTCTTTGTGTATTTTAAAACCAAAATGTCATAATGATCCACTCGTACAACCTAGCATTTTTTTAGTTAATGCAAGTCTTGATTTGTGTAAAGTTTATTTATGTTGTTTTTGTAACCTTTGCACATGCAACCTTAATTTTAATAATTTGTTCATAATTATTTCATGTGCATTTTTTATTTCATTTTTTTCGAAGCTTTGATGATGCATGTATTTTTTGTTCTTATTTATAGTTATTTGCAAAGCTTTGCGGCAACATTTTTGAATGTCCTTATTTGGTTCAGTGTAAAAACATAGATATGAGGATAATTAATCAAGAAGTATTATGCGCATCCTCATGTTTCAAATTGTTGTTATTAAATTATAAATTTGTGTTGTCTTCATAGTTGATCTTGTGTAGAGCTTGTTCTAGGCACATTTATTCTTGTGATATGTTATGGGTAATGATTTGTTGTAATTCCTAACCATTTCTATTTAATTATTTGAATCACATAATTTTGGTATGGATTCATTTAGAATCCCTTCATGGTGTATTAAGTTATGGCTTATTATGTTATAATGCACTATGATGCCTTGGGATGCTATTGTACATTTAATGTTTGTGATGTATAGAGATGTGTTACAAATATTTATTGATGATATTGGGATTTTTAGTATTATTATAGGTATGTTGATTTTGTTCTTATATAAACATGTCCCTATGCTTGAGCCAATAAATTTATGATATTGAGATAGATATAATGAATATTTTTTTAAATAAGTATACTTAGAAATACTACAAGCTAATAGGAAGAGATAATAAGGATCTGTCAAGTATTATTATAATTGAGTGTGCAAGCTCTATTTCTAGTCATTGAAATATAATATATAATAGATTTTATTTGTTGTTTCATTTTATCATCTTATTTTATATATATGATTTTGAAGGTTATGTTTTCTAAGGAATCTTTTCATTGAGACCTCTAATCGTGACTACATCACTTAACATCAAATCAAGGTTTCTTCCTTGTAGGTGAGTTCTATAGTTTATTTTTTGCATATTTGAGTATGGGTAGAAAGTACTAGATCTGACATATTCTATCACGATTTTTGGGTATAATATGTATTATGTGATCTTTGATATTTTGCAAATGGCACACATAGCAACTTTCACTAGGAGAGCACCAAGAGTGTCAAGCCTTGTAAACTTGTTTGAATTTATGATGGATATACAAGCCCATATAAAGGCTACAGAGACTACATAAAAATAAGGTAGATGATGAAATTAATGTTAAATTCATATAAGAAGTCCCTAATAACAAAGATGGATAGGAAAAATTTAATGAACCTAAATATTGATTTATCCATGTAATTACAAGGATAACTAGTAAGCAAAAGTTGAACCCTCTTAGTTATTTAGGGAGTTTGAGTCCTAAAGACATCACTAATTTATCATTGAGTTATGTAAGCACTTTAGGTATGAGAGTGTGGAATAACCCAATTATTTTAAATTTTCATGTATGAAGTTGAAGGGTATATTATGGTGGAAGTATGTGGAAGAAGAAATAGTTTATATAGGGAAAAATAAAATTAAGACTTGGGATTGAATAGCTACAATGTTGAAGGTTAAATTTGTACTTTAATATCCTTTGAAAATGAACATTTTTTTTGGGGGGGGGGAGGGGGGATTAAGTTTAAAGACCATTTTGTTAGACCACTTTATTTAATTTATTATTAATTTTATTATTCTATTTGATAATTCAAATATCAAATCAGTAGGTGCCTTAACCAACTTATGATACTTGATAGAGTATATTTCACTTCTAGTCTCTATGTATTTTTATTAAGTTGATGGTTTACTATTTATTCCTTTAGGTATTAATATAATTAACAAACACACAATATTCATCAATTTATATTTTATACTTCAATAAAAATATTGACTCTTGCAATAGGATTATTTCAAGTTTTACACAAATTTTTAAAGGTATTTTTTATTTAATAGGTTAAATATGGGATTGAAAGGCCCCAAATCCTTATACAAAGGAAAAAACAAAAGATACAAAAATAAAACTCAAAAAATATGCCTCTACCAATGGCAATTGAATGGGTGGCCAAGATCCCACTTGATAGGGTCCTCCACCAAAGACTGAGAAGGAATAAAAAGAATTACCCAGGATTTTTTCTCAATATTTCCACAAAAGTTATCTCAAACTAAAGCTCTCCCAAGATATCCAAGTGGGTCCAAACAAATTTTGTGTACAATAACTAATACACATCTTACTATCCTCAACTGTCAAATGAATAAAAAATTATCTTTTTTGTGGCCCCCTTGAACATAGGGTCATGTTGGATTCATTTCTTCTTCCATTTTTCTTCTTCTACACTTTAGTCCTCCCCAACTCATCTTCTACACAATCTAATTCTAGAGGTATTAAAATTTCAATAGATTCTACGGGATAAGATTTATCTACTACTAAAGCCACAACTAGTTGTTTTGTCCTTGAAATTCTAGAGCAGGTAATAACCTCCTTAACAACTAGGGTTTTCATAGCTAAAACTAGTCCCTTCTTTTCTAAAATTGGAGGGTCTGCTTTATGCTCCCCATTTGATATTAGGGATTAAAATGATTTGTAATAGGTGTTTAAGCTCATCTAAAGATGAATCTAAATCATTATTCTTTGATTTGGGGGATTTCATAGTGAGATGGGTGGGGAAGAATTTTGACCACCAGGAGGATAACGTCTTTTGTATATCAAACCTATACTCTTTCATTAAGTGACATGTATTAGAATAGCTTTGAAAATAATACAATAAACCTTCACAGTCAAGAGGTTGGGACCAAGAATAGTCACCCATTTGTAGAATAATATTATGAGGTAGATCCTTTCAGGTATCAACATTGACCAAAATTCTGAGAAAAGTGGTATACAAAAACATAGTAGTGTCTGGGTGGGTTTGCAAAAATTTAATCAGGGAGTATATGCCTCTGAAGTCAGGTTCTAAGCCAAATTGGAAAGGGAGGTAAGGAAGGTGAATCTAAATTGGCCTTTCATTCATGGGTTTAGTAAGGGGATTAAAAATGAGGGACCAAGGTTTCATAATTGAAGGATTAAGATTCAAGCTCCAAAACAATTTTTGAATCAAATCCTTATCCTTACATTAGTAAAAAATAATAATAAAAACACTCCTATCACTAAGGTAAATCTTGAGATTACCTTGTGATAAGGGTTGCCAATTTTTTGAGATCTAGGCATGGAGATATTGATTTTTAGGCTAGAGATTTGTGAATCTGTAGATGATGCCATGGGTTACAAAGAAAGTATCATCATAGAGAGCTTTCTTGGTCAACTCCTTATAGAATACCACCATAGTAAAAGAGGAAGAAAGGTTTAGATCCTTGGACATAGATTTGAGCAATGGTTTCGTGGTCACTTTAGCAAAAGATTTAGGTTTTCAAATATCTATGTCCTTTACCCCCTTGAAATCAAAACCCCTATCCATCTAGTCAGATCTATCTTTCAAATACCTGTAGTGAATTTTGAGAGATCCCAAAGTGGATGGGATACCATCTTGATGGGGAGAGCATCTTAGAACATGCTATGTGGAGGAGCTTAGATGAGGTTTTGAACCTGTAATAGGTTGGAGTCCAAGGGTCAATGGTAATAAGAGATCCTCCTATAGTGAAGTGGTTGGATACGATGATAAATTCATCTTTGATCCTATAGTGAAGCATATTACATTTATGGGTGATAGTTGATGGGAGTTTATCCTACTAGTTATAGGTAGACCATGAGATAAATATGTGTCCTAAGTTGAGTTGAGCTACTAGGTGGGAAAATGGGTTGCATTAGAGCAGGGAGAGCCATTCAAAATCACTGAGGGTAGGAGAGCTATTGATGAAGTCATTATTGATCTATTTTATTATAATTCAAATAATTTTTAATATTAATTAATTTAATTTATTACTTATAAAAAAGTTTAATATTTAATTTCTAAGTCTAAGTTATATTTGGATTACATACACATACTCAGATCTGTATACCAGGGCAAAAAGAATTATTCATTATATTTTTATTACCTAGTCATTTATTTTTTTAGTATATGTTCACACCTATTTATCTTCTTGGTTTTTCAAACCTTTTTAACTAATTTCATTTTGATTCAAAATTATAACATCACTTGCATAATGGAGTTCATTTAATATAGTACTTTACAATAATTTAACTTTAACAACTCAATGTAATGCCAAATATATTCCATTAAATCTTAAATACATTTAGTTAAAAAGCAACAAATAACCTAAATTATCTAGAAAAACACAATCACATATAACTTTAACACTTTAATTAATTTATAGAACTTTAATACAGATAGTCATACATTATTTAACTTCAACCCAATTGCTTATGAAGAGAAATAAATACATACATTTTTTTGAAATACAAAATGACAAGTAATTAATTATTTATTACATTATAGCATGCATAGAAGAGTTAATCAGATATATAATCTAATTCACATTTATTTATGTGACTTGGCCATACACAAAACATATTAATGTTTTAAGTACTATATTATGAACCTATAATCAAGTTTGACTTCCAAAATAAGGTAAAAATGAAATTCATCCTTTTAAAATTAAATATTGAGTTCATACCTAACATGTAATGTTTATAATGCCTCCTAACTAGATAGAGTATTGAGATTGTAATACTTTTCATGTTAACGTTCTTCCACTTACAAATACAACATAACTCATGTAATATATCTAACTATACAATGTAAAATATATTTTTTTAACCATACTTGAGTGATTAATCCATAAATATTGTAGACTTGTGAGGTATTTTAACTCTATTAGAAAATAAATATTTATACATATGACAACATATGTTCACCCATATCATATAGATGAATTTAAATATTTATACTTTTAGCAGATTATGTGTATGGGAAGAACCATGTACTTTAATTTATTTACATCAAGTGCAATAAAACTCAAAATGATAAAATCAAAATTTATACTAAAGCTATCTACAATAGGTAAGATTCCTTGACTAAATTATTTATAAATTTTCACATAATGTACATAATTTTGTACATAAATCCTCTAGAAATAGTTTAAATTGAAGTAATATAATGACCTCATTTAAATTCACACATATTTCAATGCCTTGTCATAATGATCAACTATCATAATAAAAAAATCCTATAATGCATTTCATAATTACATATCACTAACTATATCTAGTCTAAGTGACCATTTAGATAATAACTAATAAAGAAGATATTCAAGATGTACAATAAAATACAACATTTCCAATTGAGATTTTTTTAAAAAAATGTTCTACAAGAAAGGTATTCATAAATATAAATGCAATTGTAGTATTCTTCTAGATATCACTAACCTAGACTCGCCAAGATAATCCCAATAATGTGTGGGTTAATTTTATGCTCTACCCACCTCAACCATCAGCTTATTCATGGGAAGATACCTTATCACCATAAAAGAATACAAATATTTATATATAACCTAAGGTATTTATTCTTTCATTAAACCCTAACATGCATGCATTGTTATAATATTTAAACCATTAATAATATAATTGAGCATTCCTTTCATAGATTTTTGCTCATGATTAACCTTTATGTTATAAGTTATGATTTTACATTGGCACCATAATATTGTTCATTTTTCAATTATTCCATACCATTCAGGAATTATAGGATCAATATTTTTTATAGGTTTTATATAATCTTATATTTACTAGCATTATTAATACTTGAAATTATATGTCCTTAGTTTTTATATGCAAATAACTAGATTGCATGCCATGCCCAATGGACCTGCTATTTGTTATAATCAAAACACTGTTTTTACTTAGAAAGAGTAGACTTTTTTGAATTATGATAAATTAGTTTAAAAATTATTCATTATACCTAAACCTCTTAAACCTTGTAATTTACTCATCAAATGGTTTCACCTATATTTTATAGCTTGGATTGATTGGTATTATTCATTATTCCTTTTGTATCTTTTCTTTATGTAACTTTTATTTTGATAACTATAATCTATATAACTCAATCCTAAAACATAGAATCATATATAATGTTTTACCTTAAATTAGATTAATGAAACAATAACCATTTAATTTTATAAAAAATAATTTAATATAAGTTGACTATGAGTTGATAAAATATAGATAGAACCAAATTTTGACAATAATTATTTAACATGCAACTTTTAAAATTTGAATTTTAAACAAATGCAAGATGGTAGAGAAAGACTTAGCTTGTTTGTTGCATTTCTTTTATACACATAGTTTTATTCAAAAAAACACAATTATTATGTATTTTGTGGATTTTGTATTTAGAATCTCATAATGATTAAATTAATTCTCATTTGTATTTGTTTTCCTAGTCTTACATCTTATTTATCACTCTTTCACATTGATATTAATTTTTCCAATAATCATAGTCCTCTATGTCAATTGATGTCAGAGTCACATAGATCACTGGTCTCACTTCAATCTCTTTCTTTAGTTTTATTATATTTGGATAATATTTCCCTAATTAGATATTATTTCACCCACTTTTATTCAATTCACATTTCATAACTCTTCTTGATGTAAGTTTTTTTGGTCACTTTTTATGACCATTTTACCCTTATTAAGTCAGTTGGTGCATGAATAGGTTTTTGAACTTCAAAATTAGGATTATTATATTTAAATGGTTCCTTAAGGAATTTCATATCTACCATTTATCTTTTGTCACTAACATAGTAAATAAAATCACACTACCACAAGCTCAATCTCTGCATTTATCTTAAATTTATACATACTACATCTATATTTCATGTTATGACCAAGAGGAAGGCCTATACCAAGATCATTTAGATACACAACCACTTCATCTAATTATGTACATTACCTAAAGGGAAAACTAAATTGGCCTAAGTTCCCTATCATTAAATCTATGTAGGTAGTGCTCAATACAAGGTTTTGTAGATAGCTCGACCATTACCACTTCCCCATTCTTGCCCCTTTTGAATTTGATCTATGTTTTCATTATATGTAGGACTCTATTATGATTATTTTGGAGGGTAAGACAAACCAAAAGTTAAATCTAATGATTATATGTTTATGTCAGTCTAAAGTGTACCAACAGGGAGAATAACACAAAATATCAATTTAAATTTCATTATAGGATCATCTTCAACAAGAGAATCTCAATTGGATAAAATGACAATTAGACATTCAAATCTAATAGTTCCAAAGACACACTCAGGATAAAAAATAATTAGATACAACTTTGCGAGCCTTAAATAGATAAGTTGTTCATCTCTTTTCCATGTCTTTGCTCAAAACCCCAATTATTTAACATCTTTTTTTTTCCATTAAAATTCATGGTTGAATGTTTATTTAATTATATATTTTAACTCTACTTGGCTATTTATTTGGTTAAGTTAAGACTCCATTAATCATAATAATTAAACATATTGGTGAACCCATTTTATTTATACAACATACCCTAAATTTAAATGTTAACCCTAAGGCTTTGTTTCAAAATAATTGACCTCCTAGGGTTTCGAAATAAATACTATTTTTATCTCTTATGTTGGATTATGTATTATCATTACTTTTCATTTATCCTCTTATTATCATTTTAGTTTTTGGAAATTTTAAAATTATAAGGAATAACCCCTTCCTACTCATCCAAATGATGAATTTATAATCACTCCTTATAACTAAAATAAATAATGGAAAAATTATAAAAATTGTGTCTTAGATCCAAATGATGAACATTATTATTATCATGATGGATGTCATGAATATTGTGCAAGTGATGATGAAAATTATAATGAAATTAGTGTAGATACATGATATCCTCATACTCCTCCTTCTATTCCTATTCAAGATAACCAAAACAATAACTTTTTCAATGGGTTTCTCATGAAATAATTTCAAAAACCAAGTAATAATAGTGCATCTAAAAAATATAATTTTTGTTACAATAATGTTCCTTTATAAAATTAAAATGATGTATCTAAAGCAGATAATGGAAATGCAACCCATATTACCTTTTCTTTTGAAACATAAAATGAAAGTGATGATGCTTTTAACAAGGAAGAAAATGTAACATTTTCTCCTTATTTTACCTTTTCTCCAACAAAAAATGTTTTAATTCAAAATGGTGATAATGCACATGATTATGTTTTTATAAGGTTTAAAATGTGGTTTTTATTCTTATCCCTCGTTTAATTCAATTAATAATAGTTCAATTTCAAATATGTATAACAAAGCTCAAAACTGTATTCCTATTTCAAGTGATGATGTTTCGAATAAGGCATAAAATTTAGTTATTTCTCCTTTAATTACCTTTTCTCAACAAAATAATGTTCCATTTAAAAATGTTGACAATGAAATTAAAGATTACATTCTTATTTATTGTGATGATTATTTAAATAATATTGTAAATCAGAATACATCTCTTACACCCTTTTCTAGTGAAAATGAAAATGTGGTTACTTTAAATATTAATTCTACAAGTGAACAAGACTATGATCATGATGAAAATTTGAATGATGATGATTATTATGCATAAAGTGAAGAGGAAAATATTTATACTCCACCTATTATTATTTATTGTTTAACCATCACTCATATTGATTATGATTTCATGTTACATGACAAATCAAATGATAATGTGCTTAGTGATAATATTGTTATAAATCATAATGATGTTCCTAGTTTTCTTTCGAAAGATAAATTAGGTGCACATGTTGGATCTAGTAATGAACATAGATTGTATTAATGAGAATAATAATGTTATTCCTTATATTTTAAGAGAATTTTCTATGCTTTTGGAAACTAATAATATACTAAATGCTAATGAATCTCCCAATCCATTTATTTCTAAATCTATTGCTCCTAAGCAAAATAGTATACCAATGGTCATAATTACCAATTAAATTTAAGTATTAAATGAAACACATACATATCTTAATATAAATTTATAGGATATCATATATTTAATGAATGTTATGGGTGCTTTACAATATAAATTACATCAACATACATTGGAAATTAAACCATACCACTCTCGTGTAAAATATTTCATGCACCATTACCAAGGAATTTTAAGATACATACATTTTATAGGTTAAATGTAAATGGGGATCCTTATTTGTATCTTAAAGCTTATATAAAAGCTAAGAATGGGTACAAATATAGTTTGATACTAATGAAGTTTTTCCCAGGAGCCTAGTAGCTAAGGCACTAAATTGGTTCCATCATTCAATCCTTAATAGATCACTACATATATATGTTAATTTAGAATAAATATTCCTTAAGAATTTTATATAGAATAATGGATGCAAAATTACATATGAGTACTTACCATCACTACATTAAGGTAAGTTACAACTAGTTTGTGATTACTTCTTATGGTTTAAGGCATGTATGAAATAATTAATCTATCAACAAATATATTTGGATATAATATACTTATTATAAAGGGGATTAATTTTCCATCTCATGTAAAATTATTATATCATACATTCAAGTCTTTTTTATATCTTTGTAATGCAACTATCACATTAGAAAATAAATTTCGATTTCTATGACCAAATCTAGAGGCATAATTTGACCTTGAGTTAGTAAAACTTGAATTATCTAATTTAGTTCCATATATTTAATGAAATTTTCGTAAGCTTCCACAAAAACCAATACTAAGGTATTACATAAAAGAAGGAGCTAGTTTACAAAGCAACTCCTATAGTGAATAAAACACAATATGCTAAGAGATAGACTATATAGTTTGATACATTTAAATATGGGCCTCATGATATTATCAGGACATTATTGTATATGAGTTTGATCAACATTACTTTGAATCATTATTCACCTTGTCATTGAATGAAAAAAATCTGAAATAGGCCTTAGTGTAACTATCATCACATAGAGGTAACATTGAATAGTTTGTTGATAGAGTCATTATTACATTTACTAAGAAGTGATATATATCTCTTTATCCTTACTCTAATATATAACATTTTACCATGACCAATTTATCTGAGGACATTCCTATTAAGGAAGTAATGGTTACTCATCATGTTGCTAAAATTACATCTAGAGAATAACATAATGAGAGATCCATTGTACCACATATTCAATATAAATGGAAAGAAATATAGAAATATAATAAAAATTACATTAGTATTGTGACACAAGGAAAGAAAAATCAATAGAAAATAATAGTGAGGAAACTAATAAATATTTTTACAACATATAATTCAGAAACTACTACTACAACTATGCCTAAGGAAGTGTCACAACTAGAATATAGTCATTCAATTATACACCATGATTAGTATGGTTCATTATTTTACTACCTTTAGGGTTGATAAATGATAATTTTATGCTCATATAGTTCTTATATCATTCTTAGATAGATATCACCAAGCCGCACTACTAACATTCTAACATAATAGAATCAAATTAAAAATATATATCTAAAAAGTCTAAAATGCCAAATCAATATAATCATCACACATTTCAATATACCAAAATCACTCAAAACCATACATATCAAAAACGTTATACAATATGATAAGTAGTACATCACTCAATGATAGTGGTGTGGTCTAGAGGACCCCCCATCAACATCTATAATGGATACAACAAGAGATCTAGAACTAGAAGCTAAAAAATGACTTCTTATCATAGCGCATGACCTCTCTCTCCTCTCTCAATCCTCATACATATCTATATGTGCCTTGAGATCGAAATGATCTCATTAAAATTGTATATACTAATTTAATATCATAGGACCTAAATTACCCATCAAATATGGTGATGGCATCTGTAGCCTCACCAGCTCATCTCTTAGTTCATCTTAATATGTCATACCTCACACATATGCCACAGTAGTAACCATCAGTCAATAAAATAAAGGTGTATCCACACCATTAGTTATCTTATCCCAGTTTATAAGGCCATCATCCATAACATCATTAGGAAAATGTCATGTTTATTAACAAATCATAGACTCAATAGTCATGTATTTATCATCACGTTGATAGGAACAAATGAAAAATTTCAATTATTACCCAATAAATAATTCATAAAATTGATTAACTAACAAAGACAATGCAAATCAACTTATACTTCCAACTACATTGATAGGATTAAGATCCAACACATCATCACTAGATGCTAATCTTTCACCTATGAATAATGGGGCCCATCCATGTCATCTCCACCATGATATATATGAATTAATACATCTTACATCATCCACTTCAAGGATCTCTATCATTGGATCCCTCTCATATTTTAGAATAAGGGAAAGTTTTGTCATAAATAGACTACACCTATCACCTGGTCTCACTAGAAACCACACACTCCATTCCCATAACTATGGAGTTGGGGACACATTCAACTACACCCTAAATTATTGTGTGACCCTATCATATTGTAAATTCTCTTATACATTTATCCACTAATGATGAAACTAACAATTAATTTGGATGATACGTATTTGTGTCTCATCCTTTACATACCTTGCAAACCTTTTATATGGTCTCCATATAATAGAATAAGCCATCAGCTCAAGTAGTTGGTAGATGAAAGATAATGGGGAACAAAAGAGTGGGTATAAAGTGACACTTTTTCTTAAAATAACAATGGTTGAACTTGGAGAGAATATTAGAGACACTTCAAAAAAAGAATTTGACAATGACATAAGAATATGATTTATGTCATTTTGAATCTAGTTTATAAATATATAATTTTTTTCAATACCCAAATGATAAAAGTGTGTGAAATAGATAAATTTATGATAATAATTTGGTCTTTTTTGTTAAAATATAAGGAGATTACAAGTGTATAGACACGCTTTTTTTGAGTAAACGAATGAATTTTTATATGAAACTTAATATATGGTAAGTAAATTGATGAATATTGTAGATAATATTATTATTTATTATATATATAATTTTTAAATAATTTTAAAATTCAAGACAACTGTGTATGAACACAATGTTTTGAGCTTTACTTCATGAAAATCAATTCCTTTTTAAGTATAGTTGACAATGTGTAGATTGTTGAGATATATTTTTTATAAAAGTTTGATTAATATTTAAAAAATTATAAGGTAATTTTTTATTATATTTATATCTTCCATAATGATTTATATTATGTATAAATAGAGTAATAATTATAAATAACATTTTAACATTAAAAAATTATATTCTCTAAGACTACACTTTCCCCTATACAAACCCATTTTTTTTTTAATAATAAAATATGCCTCATCAGATGTGTTAGATAATATGAAAAGACATTTAAATTTATTATAAACAAAGTGAATTGATCCAAATTTGGTTTCAAGATAGATTTGAACCTCCCCAAGTCTATACCCAAGGTGAAGTTTTAGGAAAAAGACAAACTAAAAAGATTGAAATGTTGAAAGGGTGTATGCCCTTAAATAATTTATATTATTATAATTAATATAATAAACTAGGGGAACTCTAAATATTATGAAATCAATTCAAAATCTATCAAAGTTACCATTTAGAAGATATTTTTTTGAAATTCAATTTGGTTAATACTTAGTTTTCAAAATTTTAGGAATTGAAGATATAATGAGAAACAAGGTTTCAAATCATGTTAACCATGTAATATATTTATACCATTGACTATGCCCCATATTTCACCTAATTGAGTATACCCTACCTACTTTACCTACTTGAGTATGCCCTACCTAATTGAATACCCAAGATTGAAGGTGGATTTTAAATAATTTGGGGGATTTTCAATCAATGTGTCTATGAATATGAATAAATGACTATCTTATAGCTTGTAACTTGTAATTTACCTATAGTCATGATATAATTACTCATAAATGACATCTATCATATACCTATTACAACATGTATGTATGCAATCACTCATACATGACATCCACCTGTAGTCATGGTATGATATCTTATACTAGACATGAATATAGGTAGTCATCTTAATATAATCCATTAATAATATAATTAACCAATATAGCATGTAAAATTATTTATAAAATTATAACATTCACTTTGACAAAAAATTTAGATAAATGTTCAATCCATGCATTCTTTAACTCCAATCTCATGTATTTGTACAAAGTCATATTTTAGCACTCTAAATTCACATAGGACACTCCCTCATCGACCCTCATCATCCTTCATGACTCCCTCATCAACTATCATATTCATTTATCATCCCTAATCACTCCCTCATCAGTTATTAATGTCCCTCATTATCCCTAATCACCCCCTCACTGGCTATCATCATCCCACATTATCTCTAATCAATCTCTTATCAACCCTCATCATCCCTCATCACTCATTGTCCTTGATCATCCATAAACACTCCCTCATCAACCCTCATCACTATTAATCATACCTATTAACTCTCTCATCATATCTTGTCATCTCTCATCATCCTAGGCACACACTCATCATCCCTCAACATCCTTGATAACTCCCTCATAAACCATCATCATTTTTATCATCCCTAGTCAATACTTCATCATCTTTTATTATGCTTCATAATCCTTAACAACCACCTCATCAACCCTCATCATTATTCATCATTCCTAATCACTCCTTCATTTTAAAGCATCCCTCATTATCCCTAACCATTACCTCATTATCTCTCATCATATTTAATCACTTCATGATCATCCCTAGTCACTCCCTATCTAGTAGAGTGTGTTCCAATATAGTAATAAGTAGAAATTTAATTCAAATTTACCAATATCTTTTTCAGATGAATATTGAGTGGTGTTTTAATTTCTCTTATTTTGATCAAAGTGTATTAGGGTAATTATTCTAATTCATATCTAGTAGATATTTCTCATTCATGATGAGGAAGAGGTGAAATCCTTCTTATGGACATAATTATTTATTTTATATTTGGGTTAAAAAAATTGAGCAAAAGGCATGGATAATTTTTGATCTTTTCATGTTTATGAGTTATTATTAAATAATGATGTGGTAAATGAGTATAAATTATTAGAATTTGTGCCACTAACTTTATTATGACATGTTTTTTCCTTGCATTAAAATATTTTCCCTTATGTAGGTATTATGATGGGAAAGTGGAGAGGGGTTGATACAATATACTAATGATTGCATCATTCCTTTGTAGTGTGATATCCATAATCTATGCTTAATTTTTTTTATTTAGGTTGATTAGCTTTCACTTTTAGGGTTTTGGTTCAAGGGTTTAGGGTTCAAAGTTTATAATTTAGTGTTTGGGTTTGATTTTTTTGGGTTATGGCATTTGCATTTTAGGATTTAGGGTTTATCTAGTGTTAGGATTTAGTCCTTATGGTTTTAGGTTTGAGTTTTTAGGGTTTAGGGTTCAAATTTCAAGGTTTATGGTTTAGTGCTTATGGTTTCAAGATTAAGGTTTAGTGTTAAGTGTTTAGGGGTCAAGGTTTTGGGTTTTAAGTTTAAGGTTTGGGGTTCAGTGTTTAAGTTTTAAGGTTCATGATTTTGAATATTTTTATTTAGGGTATAGTGCTTATTGTTGACGTTATAAGTTTATGTTTTTATGGTTTAGTGTTTATGATTTAAGATTTTATGCCTATGGTTGGGCTTTAGGTTTAAGGGTATAAAGTTTAGGCATACTACTTATGGTCTAGGGTATAAAGTCTAGGGTTTAATGTTTTGATGTTCTATGATTAGGGTATAGGTTTTAGGGTTTAGGTATTCTATTTTTAGGTTTAGGGATAATGTATTAGGGTTAATCATTAAATTTTTATGGCATTTGGCATTTAGGTATATGATTTAGTGTTCATGGTTTAGGGTTTATGGATTAAGGTTTGTGGTTTAGGGTTTAGGGTTTAATGTTTAGTGTTTGGGGTTTAACATTAATGGTTTAAGTGGAAATGGAATGTACTTGGGTGATTAGATACATTTGTGTCCAATATGAGTGACTATAGAAATATATCATGTATGAAAGATAACATACCTACAAGTAGTATTAGGTAAGGGGTTGATGTAATATATTAATTATTGTATCATTACTATATGTATATTTTAGGTTTCATGTTATAGGCTAGTCATTTATGCATATTAATAGACCCACTAATTAGAAAACCCATAATTTTTTTGTGAATTCATCATGTATCCACCTTCAAACCTTTTAAATGAATGTTCCTGGTCTCTCCTTTCTCTATATAGGTGAGAATTCCCTTTATCCTTTCAATTTATGGCTTATCCAATAATCCTTTTCCTTTCTTTATATAAGTGATAACTCAATATTATTGTTGATGGTCAGAGGTTTAGGATTTATAAGTTTAGGGTTTAAGGTTTATGGTTGATGGTTCAAGATTCATAGCATAGGGTTTAGGGAATATGTACTAAGATTTAGGGTTCATGTTTTAGTGTTACTGCTTAGGGATTAAGATTTAGGGCTTATAATTTATATTTTATGCTTAAAGATTGAGGATTTGTGGTTTGTGGCTAAAGGGACCAAGTGTTTAGATTTCAGGGTTTGGTGTTTGGTGTTAGGGTTTTGGGTTCATGGTTTCACTCTTAAGGTTTAGGGTTTGGAGTGTAAGATACAGGGTTTTTGTCTTGGGGAATTGGTTGAGGGTTTGGGGTTTGGAACTTATTTTTTAGTATTCAGGTTGGGATTGAGTGTTTTAGGATTAGGTATTAGGGTTTGGTATTTGGATTTTAGTGACTATGGTTTGGGGTTTGTGATTTTATGTTTGGGATTTTGGGTTAAGGCTTTAATGTCTAGGGATTGAGGTTTAGTGTTTAAGGTTTTGGGTTTTGGGCTTGGGTTTAGAATTTTTTGTTTATCAATAAATGTTTAAGGTTGATGACTTATAGTTTTAGGATTTGGGTTAAGATTTTAGGGATATAATGTAAGGTTTTAGTGTTTATGTATTGAGTTTAATATTTATTATTTAGAATTTAGGGCTTGTGTTTTGGTATTTAGGGTTAGGGGTTAAAGGTTTAAGGGATAGTTTTTGGGGTTTGGGGTTTAAGCTTAAGGTTTAAGGGTTTAGGGTCTCGAGATTAGGGTTTATGGGGGCAAGGTCTAGGATTTTAATTTAGGGTTTACATCTTATGATTTAGGGTTTTGGATTTGGTGTCAATTTTTAGTGTTTAGGGTTCAGATTTTAATGGATCAGAGCTTAGAGTTTAAGATTTAGGATTTAGGTTTTAAGGTTTAAGATTTAGGGTTTAGTGTATTGTGTTTAATTTTAGTGATAAATTTTTAGGGTTCATTTTTTAAGGTTTGGGGTGAAGGGTTTAGGGTTCAAGGTTTATATTTTATTGTTTAGAGTTGGCTTTTTGGGTTCCAACATTTAGGTTTTAAGGTTTAGGTTTTATATTTTTAGGATTTATGGTTTATGGTTTTGAATTTAAAGTTTTATGTTTATGGGTTTTTGGTTAAGGTTTCAACATTCTATTTTTAGGGTTTAGTACTTAAGGTTTCATGATTAATGTTTAGGGTTAAGAGTTTAGAGGTAAAGGATTAGGGTTTGGGGTTCAGTCTTTAGGGTTTAATGTTCTCAATTTTGAAATTTTTTTAGGGTTCAGTGTTAAAAATTAAGGTTTTAAGGTTAAAGATTTATGGTTTAGTGTTTAGGATTTGGGATTTTAGGTTTATGGTTTGGGGTTAAGGGTTTACATTTAGGTTTTAAGGTTTAGGTTTTATGGTGTAAAGTCTAGGGTTTAATGTTTTAGGGTTTTATGTTTAGGGTCTATAGTCTATGGTTTATGGATTATTTTTTTAGGTTTAGGGTTAATGTATTATGGTTAAGGGTTCAAGGTTTAGGGCTTAGGGTTTATGTATATGATTTAGTGTTCATGGTTTCTATTTTATGGTTTTGGGTTTTAATTTTAGATTTGAATTTTTAGGGTTTAAGGTTTAGTGTTTAGGGTTTAAGGTTAATGGTTTAGGTGGGAATGGAGTGTACTAGGGTGATTAACTACATTCACTTCCAATATGAGTGACCATATCACGATGATAGGAAGATGTCATGCATGAGTGAGCACATACTTACATGTATTAGTATATATGTGGTAGATGTAAAATATGAATAATTATATCATTACTATATATATGTTATAGGTTTCATGTAAGATGATATCCATTTATGCATATTCATAGGCCAAAGGATAGACCCATCAATTAATGTTCATTTTATAGGTTGAGAACAAGGTTTTTAATAAGATTCCAAGGAAAATATAGAAAAATCTATGTATGGTACATCTTTAACAACTTCATCAACTTGAAACTTGAAAAATATAAGGAAATGAAGGTCAAAAAAAGATAAATAATGAATAAATTCAAGAATGCAATTCTTCTTCTTGGACTAAAAGACGTTCTTCTAAAATTTTACCTATTTTTTTTATTTCACCTTCAAAGCTAATTGATAATCCTCCTCCATGCAAAGTATTCTACGCATGCTCAATTCATCTTGAATAAAAAACTTTAAACCATTTACATACCTTATAGATATATTTTATTCCATTTAATCATGATCCACTCATATGGAAAGCAGCTAAAACTAATCTATATACTCTTATATACTACTATAATTTTGCCTTAAATTATATAATCTTCTGTATAGGGTTTGTGCATAATCCATAGGAAAAACATTCTCCCTCATCATCTTCTCCATCTTTTTCCATATGTTGATCTTCTCTTTAATTTTTCTTTGTCTCTATTTTTTTAAGTGATCCCATTAAATAATTTAATGACATTTCAATTCCATATATGAAAACTTGACTTTCTCGTCTTCTATCAGATTTTTCCATTCAATTTTTTTTTTATGCTATTCATCTAATCTATCAAATCCTTTGTTTTTAAAATTCATTTATAAATTGGAATGTCAACCTTTATTCCTTCATTACTTTCCTCTAAATCCCTAACCATACTCTCTTTTATTTTTTATAGCTATTAATAGTGTTCTTCCTCTTGCATAATTTCTTCTTCAAGATCTGTTTCTTCCTATACTTAATATTCTACTCTCCTTTATCTTCAATTTTTAATAATTATGATTAATTATTTTAATGTTATCTCTAGATCTTGTATATTCATATTCATTTGATAAAATCCTCTTCTTCATCTCACCATCTATTACACATTCAATATTTGAACTTGTTCTGATAACAAATAATGAACCTGATTACTATTAAGACCAAAATACAGTAATAGGCACAATACAAAAAACTTTTAAAATAATAAAGTATATCAATTAATATTTAATGAATGAAATAATTACATAAAATTTCATGAAATAAACATTAACTTAGAATTTTATTTGACATGAAAAATTCAAAAATCTAAAGAAAATGAAAAACTCACCTAGTTATTTTTTGTAGTTACTATTTTTCATTAGTTTCACATACAAGCTCAATTAGATCTAAAAATACCCAAATGTCTCCTAAAAACTAAAATTATCCTAACATATGAATTTTAACTAAAGTTCAAGTCTGTTTAAAAGACTATTCTAATTTTAAAAATAGAAAAAGACCAAAAAAATATTAAAATTTAGTTTTGTCTCCCATATGCTCATGTATGATCTCATAAATGTTTATAAATGTCCATAAATATTTAGTGTAGGTTATGGTTTCACCTAAATTTTTGAGACCATTGTTTTGGTGCAAACGAGAGCTCAAATAGAGTTACAGATCAAAATTTATGGCCTCCAAATGTTTGGACTTTGCATCATATTAGTAGTGTACACAAACATTTAATACATATTTTTAAAATATTTATTCTTACCTTAAAACCTTCCTCCCTCATTTTTTTCCATAGGCAAACCCCATCTTTATAGACGATATGATGCTCCATAAAATTAACTAATTATTCATGGTCTTATTGAGCATTTATTTAATTAATATTCAATGTGTTCTTCAAACATGGATGCAATATCATACTGTGTATTCCCTATACCACACATGAAATTGTAGTTATTTATAATTTTATAGATTATTTATTTTTTTATATCAAACTAAAATTAATTTTTATTCATTCCTTAACTATATTTTTATTTGATGTGCATTAGCCTGAGGATTCTAGGCATGTATAAATCCATTGAAATTGAAATGGGCAACTTTAACTTCTTCTCTATTTTTACATTGTAAATTGTTAACATTTTTTTCTACACTAAACCATACTAAACTAAACTTACCCTTAGCTCAGTAAAACCCTGTATGTCTGAACCTTCAGCTAGCATATCACCCACATACAGTAACAGGATAATGTCATGACCATCATCCACCTGGTAAGACAAACACAATGGTTACACTGACATTGAATAAAGCCCTGCTTTGTCATCCAACTATCAAAACCTGTACCACTGTCCTTCAGCTTCCTCAAGACTATATAACATGGCCTTCTGTCTCACATGTCCATTCTCTCTATTCTTTAACCAAGGAATCCATTCGTCTCTTAGTGCTTTCATACTGACTGGAAACCCTACCAAATCTCCCATTTGGTTCTACATCCTATTCATGCCATGCTCCCACTGTTTCCTGGATCCTTCCTACTCTGCAGTGAGCAATGAGTATAAAGAAGAGGAACAATGAATTTGAGGCTTACTTACCTTTTCAGTCCTCCACATGGGCATCTGAGACTCGTTGATAGCTTGTTGTCCACCCAAAATCCTTTCCAGTGACCGACCTCGATCACCACACAGTTTGCATCCGATCGATGTCGGTTCCATGCAACTGTCTAGGTCACCAACACCGGTTATCCTGCTGACGTCAGTCTCCACCTGCCTGACACCACCAAATCCTTTGGTCTACACATGACCGATATTGGTACCTGTCTGTTTGACATCGGTTCCCCTTGATCGATGTCAGTACCTGTGTTCACCTGTGAGTGATGACTTTTTACCCGTGAGCTTTCTTTGAATCATACCCATGTCCAAACTGCCCTGCTCAGAAGTATCCAGCCCCATCCGTTGATCTCTATCCGTCATCTCCTCCAAGAACACCAAGGATTTTTATTTCTTAATTTTGTCAAAGACATCTGACTTCCTCTTAACAACATGCATCTCCTTCTTGCTCATGTGACAAAGCCTACAAAGCCACGTCTTCACAACAGAAGAAGAATCAGTAATACAAGTAAGTAGATAAAGAGTACCTTCTTTCTTACCACATGCTAATTCAAGTGCATCCTTGGTAACATTCCAAGAATCCACTATGAGAGTTCTTATGCATCTCTCATCACTCAACTTCCCTATAGAAATTAGCTGCATCTCTAGGACTAGGACCTGCATGACCTCCTTCAACACCCATGTGTTGGCCATCTGCAATTTCAGCCACACTTCCCCTTTGCCAATACTTTGACAAGGCTCACCAACCCCTCTAATTTGTGCTGCATGGAAAGAGGCAACATAAATTATAAACCAAGATTATACTTTATCCAAGGAACATCCCAGAGAATCCTGTGCAACAACACCTGTAACATCTGCTTCTTCAATTCCTTCATGCTGATTCGCTACCAACCAACAATTTTTCTTTACCTACTCTTTCTTTCCATAACACCATAATTGACCATTCATGCCTTTGAATTCCTCCATTCTTAGTGTACTTTCTTCTACCATTGCTATACTCCCACTCAATCAGAAACCCCTGAGAGTGACCTGTAACCAAACACAAACCTGCTCCCTACAACCTTAGCTCTGATACCACTTGTCAGGATCTAGGAAGCACAATTGATTACCAAGCAACTAAACATGAGGAATTAACCAGAAGTAACAAGTAACTAAAAATCAGAAGTAATATAAAATATGAGAGACAATACCCAATTGTATTAATACTCTTTTAGAAAAAAATTACAATGAAGAGATGCCACACTCTTTCACCTTACAGGTTTGCCACACCAAGTGTTCAATAATTCACCTTCAAGAGCTCACTCTCTCTCTTACGATCCCAACAAGAAACTCACACAAAGAGTTGTTGTTCACCTCCAACCAGTCAGTATCCATTACTGCCAATACACCGAGTATACACACATACTCAATCGAGTACACAATGTACTCCAAGTAGATCTCCCATGAACTTGCAACAACCTACAACTCAAATGATCTTACTTTTGGAATGATCTACCTTGCCTTCCTCTTTGCTCTCTAACCAAGTACACACCGTACTCCAAGTAGATCTCTCCTGATCTTGCTACCTATTGTGTTGTTGTCCTCCCTAATCTTGTACACCTACAAATCAATCTGGTTCTGCACACTTGCAAACTTGGATCCCTCACCCACATACACCTGCAAATCAACCAATCTTACTTACCACATGTAGATCTCCTAACGTGGCCTTGCACACCTACTGACCAAGATCTTACATACATGAAGAATCCTTTTGATTCTCCAAACCAACACCCATACTTGGCATTGTGGCACTAGGAGGAACACACCTTGCTCTCTTCACTCTAAAGGAGCTAATTTTTGCTCTCTTACTCTCTAGAACAAACTACAATACAGCCCAAGAATCTATTATATAGATCCCATGAAAATAATAATTAGACATCTAATTACAATAGTTAGATCCGCAGCTTCAAGTCTATAATTGGCCTTTGACATGCAAACAACTAGTTGTTAACTAACTGTCCATGAACTAACTATCTAGAACCATAGTTCTGGTTGCTCTTCTCACTGTATATGATCGACGTCAGCTGATCAGACCGATGTTGGTTGCTCTGTAACTTAGCAACCTCTCAGCAACCTCCTCCATGTCTGCATTAGTGAAGCTTTTAGCTCCAAAACCTAAAATTTTTTATTTGACGCGCATTAGCCTGAGGATTCTAGGCATGTATAAATCCATTGAAATTGAAATGGGCAACTTTAACTTCTTCTCTATTTTTACATTGTAAATTGTTAACATTTTTTTCTGCACTAAACTATAAAAAACCATGATAATGAATAGACCCTCAATTTTTCCATTCACACACACACACACACACACACACACACACACACACACACACACACACACACACACACACACACACACACACACACACACACACACACACACACACACACACACACACACACGCACGCACGCACACACATTTCATAATATTTTATAGTATCTCTTTTCATAACAATGTATTCGAAATGTGCATATAATAGGAGACTATAAGTGGATCATAAATTATGTTTTTATTTCCAAATTTATACTTCACATAGAATTTTAGGTGGATTTATTGGAATCAATGCATATATGTCTAGCCAATATATTTATACTACACTTAAAGTAAAAGAGATATATGGTCTTCCAATTTGATACAATATGTCAATGAATTTTACATGACACATTTTCCAATAGGGTCATGTGACTTGTATTCTAGATCCATATTACATCTAACATTTGATAAAATAGAATGTTAACATATTCTCCATGTCTTCGCATTATTCATCAAGTGAAATGGTTAACTCTTGATGGATTTTATTTTTGAATACCCATGATGAAATGTGAGTTTGATTTCACATTATCTTGATCATGAAAAGATACCTGAATTGAGGATGGGTCTTAATATGATTATATCAATATCATATTAGAGATTTGACATATTAAATATTTACATGCCTTAGTCATGATTCTAACCAATCACATCTTTCATTAGGTACTATAGTCAAAAAATCCATGTCTAGAAAACCTTTTGTCACATATTCATTCAATGGAGATGCACCAATTTACAACCAAGCTATTAGTTTATTGAGATATATGTTTGGATTATTTTTCTATGTACAAATTACTTCAATCTATATTGAGGTATTTTATGTCTTTGTGGCCATAAATTATGTGTGATCTTTAACATTCCCTTCAACTATCTTAGATAGTGGACTTGGCAAAACATATTCATTTAAATCTATATAGAATTTCATGGCGATAAAGTTTAAATTTTAAAAGGCATTTTTAGGCATATTATTTGCTAGATGTTTTGGTTTTTTTTCATAAATATTCACATAAATATATAATTTTTATGTTCAATATTATATTTAATTGCATTATATATTTGATCTCATAGTAAAGTTGTAAGTAGTTCAACATTATTGCTTCTTAATAATTCAATCATCAGAATATTTGAAATATGAAGTTGAAAATATTTTTCAATTTCCTTGAATTATTGTGGGGAAAAATGGTATTCCATTTGTATTTGTGTTGTAATTGAGTTGCATGTGTTACTTGTATATTTACAATTACATGGGAAATCAACATCTCTTATACTTGTATAAAATTTTCTAGTTCAGGTGGTTGGGGTCCAAGATCCAAATTATTATATTTAAAAAGAAGACTCTTAAAGACATAAACAATTATTCATTCTAGTATAACACTCTTGGAAAAAATAAAACATGTGGATAATCATCTTGTTATGACTCACATTGAAACAATAATTGTATAATATTGAAATTTATTCCAAAAAATCCATTAGGATAAGGATTTGTTTATTTTTAATTTTGTTGAGACCCTTGAATTTGACCTCTCCTACTCATTTTTTATATTATCTCATGGCATTTCATTTATTATATGTTATTCGTATTTATTTTGACAATAATTATTTCTATTGGATTCCACATATGCCCACAAAATTTATTATTGATGTTTATAAAATTTAAAGTCCATTACATATATTAATCTTTAATTTAAGGTTTCTAACATCCATTCTCTTCTACTTTCATTTTCACTAAGAACCTAGATATGGATTTTAGTAAGGCATATCATATAAATAATTCCCTGTCCATTTAATTTTTTGAGAAAGAAAGAAAATTTTCTATGTGATGATCAAATGGATGTCAAAATTAAGATTGGAATAATTAATGAACACACTCACAACATTATATCCCACCATCACCCCTTATATATCATTGTATAATACCTGTCGATGTAAAAAATATAATAATTTATTTATATTTATTTTTACATTTATAATAACTTTAGACCAAATTTACTTATGAAGTGTATATATAATTTCAACTAATCCTTAATCATACATAAATTAAAAAAAAATGATAGATTCACAAATTAAACTATATGGTTTAAAATCATAAAAAATAGTCATAAATGTTGTGATATCTCTACCATATATGTAATAACATGAGTTAATATATTACATCATCATAAATATTTTATTGAAAATATGCATGTTGCATCTACTCCAATTAGTATTTATCCTTAATTAATTTAATTTTTTAATTCTCTAATAATGATGTCAGTCCACTATTTGAATTTATCAAGAAAATCATTGAAAATTCAATTTTCTATTTTATTTTTATAATGGAACCATGTCAAGTTCCAACTTTCCCAAGTCTATGCCAATTTCTAATGCATGACAATGATGTAATGCCATATGTTTGATATAATATCATGTTTTGGTTAGCTTCAAATAGCCCTCTAAAAAATATTTTTAACTAATCAAAGGGTTAAAATATTTAGAGAAAATAATAACAATGAAAAAATCAAACTACATGACAGGGAGTTAGCAAAGCTAGTTCAGTGTTTATTTTCCATCAATAGTTTATAATTTATATGTTATTTTAATTCCTTGATCACTTATATATGGAAGAGTCCAATAGTTATGAAAAAAATTATCTATACACAATTCATTAACATTTTAATCAAATGAAAATGTTAAAGGGATCAATAGGAGGGTGATGTTGTTTAAATTGTTATTAAAGTTATAGTTGAACCAGATTTTGGTAATGAATGGAATAAAAAAATGTTTGATAGGGTAATAAAAAACTACTATAACATTAATAATTAAAAAATATATGTAATACTACTACACAAAATTACATTCTTTAAATGTTATCTATGTACCTTTTTAGCCGGTGATAGATATGGGTGGTGTCAATCATATTAATTTCACTCTATGATTTATTTAAAATCATAACCATGAAATCTATTAAATTTTCCCTAATATTTAATGGTTGGGGGAAATAAAATAAAATTCAAATATTTGAGCTACTAAATTTAGTGTTGGGCATAAGATAAAATAAAATAAAATTTAAAATATATAAAATTTTACCTTTCTTCCTTTTGCACTTATTATTTCAATGGTTTTCATCTTTTGCATTTGTATTAGTTCTCTTATGTATTTTATATTAATTTAATATATTTTATTTTTACTTATATATTTGATTTTAAAAAAAATTGAGTGGGTTAGACTATTTTTTAACACTCTCACTTAGCACAACTAAAAAATTTATATTGTTTTTTGTTGTTTTTATTAAATCCAAATGATTATTTCAGCTAAATATTCATTATAAAATTAAGAAATATAATTTAAATAACAATAACTTAATAAATACACAAATAAAAAAACAAATTAGTGCATCAATACACCTTCCCTTATCATATCTTTCAAAATACAACTAAGAATAATATCTAAAAGAGAGTTATCGAAAAAACTAGAAAAATATTTAAAGATGTAAAACTTTAATACAATATGATTCCACAAGGCATTAGTATCAAAAATAAGAACATAACAATTTTTTAAACATATCTTTCTATTTATGATGAAAACAATTAATGCATATACAAATATATTCAAGAATCATTCTTTTTGAAAAATAAACATAGATTATTATTTCTATAACATAGTAGGAATATAATCTCGACAAGTAATTAAAGATGGTGTTTTCTTTCTGTCATCAACATTAATATAAAATGTGACTTCCATAGTAACATCCTCTTCATGTCACAATAAATTAGTAAGAAAAAAAAGGTAGAAGTGTCACCTCCCAATCACATGACATCATCATACATCCATGGTCCTTGTCAAACACCAATCCCAAGAAGTTTTACCAATCATCTGAATATGTCTGTGCCCAATCCATATGGTGTATATAAGATAAAAGATATAAACTATGTCCATAACCTCTAAAATTAATATGTATTAGTTTATATATTAGGTTATATAAACCATGTGCATAACCTCTAAATACTCTGAATAAAATATGTAGTGTTATATAATAGATTACACTATCACATCCACATCCATTATTAACCACTATTGTAGCAACATGTTGGATACTGAGAAGAGGTATACTATTATTATTCTTAAGGGTAACTATTCATCTTAATTCTAATTGATTTTCAAAGGGTTCAAAGGAGAGATGATGATTATTTAGGCATTCCTCACTCTCATCCCCATGTTCTTCATATATCAATATGCATATTTAAATCTTCTTATGAGTAGATGACTAACATGCTTAGGAAAAGATGTTACATTATCTTTAGTAGATGGATACCATGATATGAATTTTATTTCCTATTTTCACCTTTTTAACACCATAATGGAGTCCTAGGTAGAACATATGATAGCTCTAGTAGATGGTTATCTTGCTATGAGAGGTAATTCCTATGTTACTTATTAATAGAAAATGGTCTCCTAGGTTAAATAGTTGTTATCTATAGAAGATGGATATCTTTCTACAAGTTTTATTTTATATCCTACTTCGTGATAGCAATTAGAGTCCAAAATAAAATGATACAGGTGTTCTTATTTTATAACAATGTTGGAGATCTTCCTAGTTCCTACAACTCATTAAGGAGGATTGCACCATGGTTAATCATTACCAAGTACTAATAGTGCATCTAAAAACTATCATGTTTGTTATGATAATGTTCCTTTCTAAAGTGAAAATGATGTATCTAAATTATAGAATTAAAATGCATCTCATACTACCTTTTCTTTTTAAACACAAAATTAATGTGGTGATGCTTTGAACTAGTATGAAAATGAAACTTTTTATCCTTATTTTGCCTTTTCTTCAACAAAGAATGTTTTAATTCCAGATGGTGGAAATGCACATGATTATGTTTTTATAAGGTTTAAAATGTAGATTTTTCTCCTTCTCCCTCCATTAACTCAATTAGTAATAGTTCAATTTCAAATATTAATAACAAAAATCCAAATTTTATTCCTATTTCAAGTGATGATGTTTTGAATAAGGTATAAAATTTAGTTCTTTCTCATTTCTTTACTTTTTATACACAAAATAATGTTCCATTTCAAAATTTTGATAATGAAGTTGAAGATTGCATTATTATTTCATTTGATGATGATTTAAATAATAATGCAAATCTAAATACATCTCTTACACCCTTTTCTAGTGAACATGAAAATGTGGTTACTTTAAATGTTGATTCTACAAGTGAATAAGACTATGATCATGATGAAAATTGCAATGATGATTATTATTATGCATAAATTGAAGAGGAAAATATGTATAATCCACCTAGTATCATTTATTATTTACCCATCACTCATATTTATTATGATTTCATGTTACATGATAAATCAAATGATAATGTTCTTTATGGTAATATTGTTACAAAACATAATGATGCTCCCAATTTTCTTTCAAAAGATAAAGTAGGTGAAAATTTTGATTCTAGTAATGAATGTATATTATATTAATGAACATAATAGTGGTATTATTTCTATTTAAATATAATGTTATATGCATTTAAAAACTAACAATATACTAAATGCCAATGAATCTCCCAAGCCTATTATTACTAAACCTATTTCTCTTAAGTGAAATAGTGTACCAATGGTCATAATTAATAATTAAATTCAAGTATTAAATTAATCAATCCAAGATATTAATATACATTAAAAAGAGATCATATATTTAATGCATGTTATTCTTTCTTTATAATATAAACTACATCATCTTACATTGGATTTTAAAGCATACCACTCTTAGGTTGATTCTAATGCTATTCATGGAAACCCCATCCCATGTAAAATATTTGATTCACCATTATCAATTAATTTTAAGGTACCGACATTTTATAAGTTAAATGTTAATGATGATCCTTATTTATATCTAAAATCTTATATAAAAGATAAGAATGGGTGAAAACATAGTTTGATACTATTGCAATTTTTTCCCTAAGAACCTAGAGGCTTAGGCACTAAATTGGTTTCAATATTCACTCCCTAATGGATCAATAAATATATATTTTAAGTTACAATAAATATTCCTTAAGCATTTTATTGAGAATAAAGGACCCATAATTACATATGAGTAGTTACCATCACTACATTAAGACAAGTTAGAACTAGTTTGTGATTACATCTTACAATTTAATGCATGAATGAAGTAATTAATCTATCAAAAAATAGATTTGGATATAATGTACATGTTATAAAGGGGCCTCATTTTCAATCTCATGTAAAATTGTTATATCATACATACAAGTCACTTTTATATCTTTATAATGCAACTATCGCATTAGAAAATAAATTTGGATTTCTATAACCAAATCCAGAGGCATATTTTGATCTTGATTTATTAAAAATTGAATCATCCAATTTAGTTCAATATATTTATCCATATTTTCATAAGCTTCCACAAAAACCAATACTAAGGTATTACATAAAGGGAAAGATCTAATTTACAAAGTAACTACTATAGTGAGTAAAATAAAATATACTAAGAGATAGACTATATAGTTTAATACACTGAGATATAGGCCTCAAGATATTATTAGGACATTATTGGATATTAGGTTGATTAATATTCCTCCCAAACATTACCATACTTGTCATTTATTGGAAAAAACATGAAGTAGGCCTTAGTACAAGTATCATCACATAAAGGCAACATTGATAAGTATGTTGACAAAGGCATTATGACATCTACTAAGAAGTGATTCAGATATCTTTATCCTTGATCTAAAAGATAAAATTATAAAATTACCAAGTTATTCGAGGATATGCTTATTAAACAACTAATGGTTACTCATCATGTTGATAAAACAACATCTAGAGAACAACATAATGAGAGATCCATTGTACCACATATGAAATATAAATGGAAGGAATTATAGAAAGATAATACAAATTAAATTAGTATCATGACACAAGTTAAGAAGAATAAATAAACAATAATAGTGAGGAAACTGATAAATATTTTTTAAACATATAATTTAGAAACTCCTACTACTACTATTACAAAAGAAGTGTCACAACTAGAGTACAATTATTCAATTATACAACATGATTAGTATGGTTCATAATTTTACTACCTTTAGGGTGGTTAAATGATAATTCTAGGATCATATAGTTCTTAAATCATTCATAAATAGATATTTCCAAGTTACACTGCTAACATTATAACATAATAAATTCAAATTAAAAACATATATCTAAAAACTCTAAAATTTTAAATTAATTAATCATCAAACATTCTAATATACCAAAATCACTCATATCTATATATTAAACAAATATAAACTATGATAAGTAGTAATTAATGATAAGGGTTTAGTCTATAGGACCTCCTCCCATCAACATCATCTATATCATCTACAATAAGTGACCTAGAACTAGAAGATCAAAAGTCACATTGTATCTTAGAGCATGACCTATCTCTCCTCTGTTAGTCCTCATACATAGTTAGATGTACCTTGAGATTTGCATGCTCTCATTATAATCATACATAATTAATATCCTAGGACCTAAATAATCCATCAAATATGGTAAGGGAATCTATAGCTTCACTAACTCATCTCTTAGTTCATCTTACTATGTCTTAGATCACATGTATGGCGTAGTAGTAACCATCAGTTGATAAAATAAAGGTACATGCATGCCACTAATTATGGTATCCCAATCTATAAGGCCATCATAGATGACATTATTAAGAACATGTAATTTTTGTTCATAAATCATCGACTCAACAGTCATGTAATTATCATCACATGTTAGGATCTTAGAGTACAATTGATTACTTTTGTATAAGAAACTAAACACAGAATTGAACCTAGAAGTAATAAGTAACTAGAAATCAGAAACAAAAAATAATAGGAGATACAAGAAACAACCAATCTATATTAAACTCTTCTAAAAGGAAATACAATTAAGAAATCTCTCTCTCCTCACACCTCACAGATGTACAATAATTCTCCCTCAAGAGTTCTCTCTCTCTCTCTCTCTCTCTCTCTCTCTCTCTCTCTCTCTCTCTCTCTCTCTCTCTCTCTCTCTCTCTCAATTACAATCAACTAAATTACTGAATTGTCTACATGCTATGAGGATCTAACCCTACTATATAGTATACTACAACACTAGGGTTCATGAGCTATGCATTCGCCACCCTTAGATTCACCTCTTAAATCAAAGGCTCAAATTTATTCTCCTGGAAATAGAAAAGTTGGAAACGTACAGAAGTCGGTGTCAATCTAAAGATGACCAATGTCAACTGACCCCTAACCGATGTTAGTTGGTTCTGATCGATGTCGGTTACTGTGTAAGCCTAGCAACCTCCACATTAGCTCATTAGTGAAGCTTTTAGCTCCACAAATCAACAATCTCCCACTTCGAGATAAACAGTTGCATCTGTACCTATACAAAAACATCCTCTAAACATCTCTGGCTTGTTTCTCCCTCTTCAAGTTCAATCTTGAAGAACAACAAAATTTGAATGAAGATTCAACTTCTCCTTTATTACTAGATTTGTTAACATATCAGGATGGTTCTTATCCATATGGATCTTTTCCAGCTTCAACTGTCCATCCTCCAATACCTATCTAATGAAGTGGTACCTAAGCTGTATATGTTTGGTTCTAGAATGAAAGGCTGAATTATTTGCCAAATGAATTACACTTTGACTATCACTGTACAATATATAACTCTCTTGCTCCTTTCCAAAATATTCCATGAACCAAGTCATCCAAATCATTTCCTTACTAGCCTCTGTAACTGCAATGTATTCTACCTCTGTGGTAGACAAGGCAACAACCTTCTGCAACTTTGAAATCCAGCTAACCGCCATTCCACCAACAGTGAACACATATCCTATGGTGCTTCTCCTACCATCCAAGTCACCTACCATATTCAAATCTACATACCCATGTAGATAAGTGTTTGACCCTCTATATCATAAATGCCTACCGCTAGTCCCTCTCAGATATCTGAGAATCCACTGAACTAGTTTCCAGTGTTCCTTTCTTAGATTGGTCATAAACTTGTTGACAACTCCCACTGCTTGGGCAATATCTGGTCTAGTACATACCATTGTATACATCAAGCTCCCAACTACTAAAGCATATGGAACTCTTCTCATGTACTCAACCTCATCATGTGATTTAGGACACTGTTCTTTGCTTAACTTGAAGTGTCCAGCCATAGGTGTGCTTACCAATTTTACATCTTGCATATTGAACCTCTCCAACACCTTATTCACATAATCCTCTTGAGACAAAATCAAACTATGATTTTTCCTCTCTCTCTTAATACTCATGCCAAGGATTTTATTTGCTGCTCCTAAATCCTTCATGGCAAATGTGTGAGCTAATTTTACGTTAAGCTCAGTAATTTCTTGCATGTGTGAACCTGCAACAAGCATATCATCTACATATAGTAACAGGATAATATAACTACCATTATCCAATCTGTTAAAATAAGCACAATGGTCAAATTGACATTTACTAAAGCCATGCTCTGTCATAAACCTGTCAAACATCAAATACCATTGTCTTGGAGCTTGCTTAAGACCATATAAGCTTTCCTTCAATCTGCACACAAGTTTCTCCTTACCTTTGACCTCAAAACCTTTTGGCTGATCCATATATATCTCTTCATCCAAATCTCCATGAAGAAATGTTGTCTTAACATCAAGCTACTCAAGATGCAAATTCTCAATAGAAACTAAAGACAATATAGTCTGAATAGAAGTCATTTTTACTACAAGAGAAAAAACTTCACCAAAATCAATACCTAGTTTCTATGCAAATCCCTCTACTACCAACCTGGCCTTATGTCTCATTTCTCCATTCTCTCCTTCCTTTAACCTATATACCCATTTGTTTTTCAGTGCTTTCTTTCTGGCTAGAAACTCAACCAAATCCCACGTATGGTTCTATTCCAAGGAATCAATTTCCTCATTCATGCCATGCTCCCACTATTTTTTGGATTCTACCTGCATTGCCTCATCAAAACTTTCTGGTTCTCCACCATCAGTGAGCAACAAGTAGTATAAAGAATGGGAATAACAAATTGGAGGTTTAATTACCCTTTCAAACCTCCTTATGGGTGTTTGAGACTCATTTATAACTTGATGTCTTCCCAAATTTTCTTCTGATAGTGACCGATCCTGGTCATCTCTGATCGATGTCGGTCTGCACCTAACCAATCTCGATTCCTCCTGATCGACGCTGATTTCCATCTGACTGACGTCAGTTTCCACCTGGCTGACATTGATTTCCACCTGACTGAAATAATTATGAAACTGATCTTGCACTGCTTTGTAACCATCCAATTGTGAATTAACTTCTTATACAAGCCTATTTCATTCAAGCATTCCTTCTAGCCTTGTTTACCCTAATTATTGGCCATAAATCTTTATAGGTTAACTCAATCATGAAAGTAAAACCATTTCTGGATACCCATTAAGCCCTTCTATAACATACTAAAAAATCTTCTAAGGTTACTTTGTACGGAATTGTACTTCCTTCTTTAAGCCATGTTTTAATTAATCTGCCTTGTCTACAAAACACCTTGTCCAGAGTAAAGTATGGACTTTATAATAAAAAAAAGCACCATTACAGATACCCATTATCTTCTTACAGGTGAATCAATCATCATTTAGTGCTCTTTTTTGGATAAATTCACTTTTCCTATATTGGCTAATGTTCTTCCCTTCACATGCACCTAGGTTTCACTTGGCAATTGTTCTTTTTCATACTTCTCCATACTATAGCACCTTCAGACCACTTCCAAAAATTTTTTAACACCTTCATGGTTCATATTACAAAGTTTAAATAGGTTTCAATCATTAAAACTCATTTTGATGGCTAGAAGCTAATTCAAGATTTTCCCATGACTGTCACAGGCTGAGAGCTAATTAATTTTTCTGGGTGTGTTTTACCCTATTTCAAGGATTAAAATAAGTTTTATATGGTCTGTCTTGATGCCCTAAACCTTCTCTAATCCTCCTCCTTATCATATGAACCTACTGTGTTTTCCAAACAAGACTTCTCAGTTGTCTTTGACTGTATTTTCATGACAGTCAACAAGGTTCATTATTGTCATCTCTTTTTGAATGATCAATAGACTTTCAAGGGGATAAAAAACCATGTAAATACCTTAATTATATCCCCATTCATATTCCATATCAACAATGACCTGATCAATCCACTTACAATGCAAAAACATACAAGTTTCTTAACTTTTTCTGTATACTGTCACCTATAGGCCTGAATTTCAACTGTGGAGTTTTTGGACATCAAGAGGGTTTATAATGATTGTTTCTTCCTTTCTTAAGTTTATAGGTGCCTCAAAAACTTATCTCCATGTCATTATAATCTTTATGCAAACATTTACATGTTGGTTTTTCCCTTGGACAGTGGGCTGTAAATTGGGATGTTTGAATATCCTGTTTAGGCCTGTTTAGGCTTTTTATAACATTCAAGTTCTTTTAGATCTCGTGTTCACATAATATAATTTTAAAAATATTCTCAACATGAAAAATAACCAATCTACCTGTAGTTTTCTCAATATTTTATATCAAACCATCATCCACACACACATTCACATACATATACAGGCCTGTCACTAGAATTCATAAGGAAACCATATATGAAACAAATACATTAATTCTCCTTAGATCAAATGGAAGACTTACATTTCAATATCAAAATCCATGGCTTTCAAAGCCTTGCCTTTTCCTTCACACATTCCCTTGTCTTTAATCAAATCTCCTTCTCTCATTCTTTAACATCTCTTGAGTGAGGTCCTCCCTCACTAATTCTCTTCTCTATTCTTCATTCTTTCTTCTTTCTCTTGAATGAGAGGACTTTTCCTCTCTGTCCTTCTTCTCTTCTACACCCCTCTCATCTTCTCTTCTCTTCTCCTCCTCTTTTCTTAATGAATTCTTCTTTTTTTTTCTCTTTTCAAGAATCTCTCTTCCAACTTCTATGCCCAAATTGGGCTTAAGGCAAAACCAAATGTTGTTTGTAGGTTTTAACAATATACTAAGGTTGAAAATAGTTTCAACCATTTCCCCCTGATTCCCTCAACAGCCTAACCATCATTTTTCACCTTTTTACTTTCACTTTTTGATAATTACATTTTAATTTGAAGATGAAATTTTGAAATCTACATAATTTGGAGGGAAAACTAGAATTTGAATTTTCACATTAGAATTTGGACTATTGTAGATGCTCCTGCATCATACTCTCCCTCTAGAAAAGATTTGAACCTTAGTTCAAATGAATTACTGCCTCCATGAATGAGTCTTCACTATATGCCTGGATCCCAAGGTCTTGTTGTCAATACCAATGTTTGTCTTTGGTAGTCTTTGTTTTTTATCTTGCTTTTCTTCCTCTTCTGGTATGTTCTTCTCCTCATCTCTTTCTCTGCTGTCATCTCCCACTTCCATGCTTCTTCATCTTCATACATATCTTCTAGACCTTCTTGTTGTTCTTCTTGTTTTATGAGCTTCTCCAATGACTCATTTATGTCATTCACTTTAGCTATCTTCATACCTACATACAAAACATTCAAAGCCACCTTAGAATCAAAATCTGAAGGCCATGAAGCCTCTTGGCTATCTCCATGCTCTTGTTCCTTGATCAAAACTGCCTTTGCCTCTTCACTCTTCTGCTCTTTTCTTGCTTCAATCTTCTCAATGGTGTCTGTACCATAGATTGTACCTTCATTCATCTCTCTTGAATTACCAAATAGCTCCTCCAACATCTTCAACTCTTCCTTTAGTGAGCTTTCATCTATCTCACTGTTCTCTTCATCAAACATGGGCTCATCACTCACAAAGATTACTTGCCCTTTACCTCTTATCTTATCTTTCCTTGAGCTATCTTCATACAAACCAACTTCTTCATTAGTACACCTATTAAAAGGAATTGAAACACCATTACCTTGTGTCTCCTTACTCTCTTCAACCTCTGCTTGAAGCCATCTTGTTTGTTTTGCTGCATAATTTCTCTTTTCCTTATCATCCATCCATTTGGAATTCTCTCCTTGCTACATATTAGTCCATACAGCCACTTTCCATTCCTCATTTTCCATAAACATATCATTAAATGATTTAAACAAATCATTATCCCACTCATTGCAAGAAATTGACTTACCTTTCATCTTTGCATCCTCATGCCTTTGATTGCTTGTGTCAACCTTCACCTTCCTCCATTGACTTCTTGGTGTTGTTACCTCAGCACTCACATCTTCACTCTTAGCCTTCTTAGGCACCCACAGTTGATTATTCTTCTTACCATTTTTCTTCTCAAACCATGTAGGCATCCTGTAACCATGTTCTTGTATTAGTACTTCCTGTTGCTTGGGAGTTTTATTCTTCCACCATTTAGGTATCACATACCCATGCTTAAATTCTCTTTTTGAGGGCTCTATCATCTTCTTTAACTCTTGCACCTATACATTAGCAGCTTCATGCTCATAATAACAATCAAAATTAGGTCTTAACATTTCATTTACCTCTTTGATAGCTTGGTCTATGTAGCAACCATTCTCTTCCTTTATGCTTGTCTGCTCTCTTTCTTCCTCTTGGCATTCAATGGCATCATGGAATTCAGCTTCCTCTTCTACCTCTTCTTTCTCATGCATTAACCTATGCGTCTCTTCTTCTTTATCAACAACAACAAACTCACTTCTCTCTCCTATTACACATTCACTTGTGTACTTGGTGTCTTCTCTTGCACCAATCTCTTCTTTCTTCAAGGCCTTTCTTTTGACCTCCATAAGACTGCTCATACCTGCACTTACCCACTCAAAAATAGCATTAGATATAAAAATAAGAGACCATAATGTCTCCATGAGTGTCCTCTTCATCAACACTCTCATCTTCTCAAGTGCTCTTCCTGGCACTTCATCTTTTCTTTCTTCTCTCTTGTTCTCCTCAATGAGAACCTTCTTCTCAAATTCTTCCTCTTTTTGCTCACTTGGCAACCTTCTTATCTTCTTCAAGCCTCTATGGGATTCTCTCTTCATGGCAATCTTCTTTTGCCTTCTTCTCCTCTTCCTTAGGAGATCTATTAGCCACTTCAACCTCCTCCTCATTGGCCACACCCATGCTTGCTTATCCATCTGCATCCAAGACTCATATTCATCTTTAATCTTAGCTAACTCTCTCTTCAAATTAGAAATTTCTTTATCAATTACAAAACTGTCCATACCTTTGATGCTTGCTTTCTTCTTGGTGCCCTCATGTACCTTGCTGCTCTATAGTGCCTTCAACAACACTTCCATCTCTGAGATCTTCACCCAAGTCTTTTCCACCTTGGTCTCTTGATCCCTTGTCTCACCCAAGCCTTTCTCCTTGACTGGTATTTTGACAATCTCCTTGATCTCACCTAGGCCTTTTACATCCTAGTCTTTTGATCCTTTCCTCAATCCTGCAGCAACTTGTTATACATTACTTCATCAAACTCAAATCACAAATCCAAGCTTTCCTTGCTTTGGATCTTCTTCTTGAGCATTCACTTTCTCATCTTACTTTTTATCTCTCCAAGCTTCAAACTCCATCCTTTACCTCACCTAAGTCTATTTCACCTTAGTCTTTTGGCAAACTATCCAAGCTTCTTCTTGGATCTTCACTAAGCCTTCCTTGGCTTCTTCTCTTCTTAAGCCTCAATGGCTTGACTGCATTGAACCTAAAACTTCTTCACTTGATTTATTCTCAACACAATAAACTTCAAATCAAATATCAAAATTATTCAAACCTTTTCTCCCCAGGGTCTTCTAAAACTTGTCCTGTTGATCCTCTTGCCAAATCCTGTAACAACTCATTAGAAATCACAACCAACAACAAGTTACCAATTCCCAAGAGCTTCAAAATCTGATACCAAATGATGAAACTGATCTTTCACTGCTCTGTAACCATCCAATTGTGAATTAACTTCTTAAACAGGCCTATTTCATTCAAGCATTCCTTCTAGCCCTGTTTACCCTGATTATTGGCCATAATTATTTACAAGTTAACTCAATCATAAAAGTAAAACCATTTCAGGATACCCATTAATCCCTTATATAACATAATAAAAAATCTCCTGAGGTTACTTTGTATAGAATTGTACTTCCTTCTTTAAGCCATGTTCTAATTAGCCTTCCTTGTGTACAAAACACCTTGTCTAGAGTCAAGTACAGACTTTATAATCAAACCAAGCACCATTTCAGATACCCATTATCTTCTTACAGGTGAATCAATCATTTTTTAGTGCTATTATTTGGATAAATTCACTTTTCCTATATTGGCTTATGTTCTTCCCTTCACATGCACCTAGGTTTCACTTGGCAATTGTTCTTTTTCATACTTCTCCATACTGTAGCACCTTAAAAACACTTCCAACAGTTTTCTAACACCTTCATGGTTCATATTGAAAAGTTTCAAGAGGTTTCAATCATTAAAACTCATTTTGAGGGCTAGAAGCTAATTCAGGATTTTCCCATGACTGTCACAGGCCGAAAGCTAATTAATATTTCTGTGTGTGTTTTACCCTATTTCAAGGGTTAAAATAAGTTTTATATGGTCTGTCTTGATTCCCTAAACCTTCTCTAATCATCCTCCTTATCATATCAACCTACTGTGTTTTCCAAACAAGACTTCTCAGTTGTCTTTGACTGTATTTTCATGACAGTCAACAGGGTTCATTATTGTCATCTCTTTTTGAATGATCAATAGACTTTCAAGGGGATAAAAAACCATGTCAATACCTTAATTATATCCCCATTCATATTCCATATCAACAATGACCTGATCAATCCACTTACAATGCAAAAACATACAAGTTTCTTAACTTTTTCTGTATACTGTCACCTATAGGCCTGAATTTCAACTGTGGAGTTTTTGGACATCAAGAGGGTTTATAATGACTATTTATTCATTTCTAAAGTTTATACCTGCCTCAAAAACTTATCTCCATGTCATTATAATCTTTATGCAAACATTTACATGTTGGTTTCTCCCTTGGATAGTGGGCTGTAAATTGGGATGTTTGAATATCATGTTTAGTCCTGTTTAGGCTTTTTATAACATTCAAGTTCTTTTAGATCTCTTGTTCACATAATATATTTTTTATATTATTCTCAACATGCCAAATAACCAATCTACCTGTATTTTTCTCAATGTTTTATAGCAAACCATCATCCACAGACACATTCACATACATATACAGGCCTGTCACTAGAATTCATAAGGAAATCATATATGAAACAAATACATTCATTCTCCTTAGATCAAATGGAAGAATTACATTTCAATATCAAAATCCATGGCTTTCAAATCCTTGATTTCTCCTTCACACATTCCCTTGTCTTTAATCAAATCTCCTTCTCTCATTTTTTAACATCTCTTGAGTGAGGTCCTCCCTCACTAATTCTCTTCTCTATTCTTCATTCTTTCTTCTTTCTCTTGAATGAGAGGACTTTTCCTCTCTGTCCTTCTTATCTTCTACACCCCTCTCATCTTCTCTTCTCTTCTCCTACTCTTTTCTTAATGAATTCTTCTTTTTTTCTCTCTTTTCAAGAATCTCTCTTCCAACTTCTACGCCCAAATTGGGCTTAAGGCAAAACCAAATGCTGTTTGTAGGTTTTAACAATATACTAAGGTTGAAAATAGTTTCAACCATTTCCCCCTGATTCCCTCAACAGCCTAACCATCATTCTTCACCTTTTTACTTTCATTTTTTGATAATTACATTTTACTGTGAAGATGAAATTTTGAAATCTACACAATTTGGAGGGAAAACCAGAATTTGAATTTTCACACTAGAATTTGGACTATTGTAGATGCTCCTGCATCATGTAAGTCTCTGTGTTTTTTTTTGAGTGATGTTTTTTACCCACGAGCTCATTTTGGATCATAACCTCTTCCAAATCAAGATTTCCCTGCTCAAAATTATTTAGCCTCTTGAGTTGATCACTGTACATCACCTTCTCATTGAAAACTACATCACGGCTTCTAATAATTTTGTTAGTTTCTAAATTCTACAACTAGAATCTAAAATCTCCAAAACCATAACTAATGAAAGTGCACCAAATAGATTTAGCATCCAGCTTCTTTCTATTTTCTTTATCAATGTGCATAAAAGATTCAGAACCAAAAACTCTAAGAAATGAAAGATCTACCTTTTTACTTGTCCAAGCCTCTTCTAGAATTCCACCATCTAGTGTAGTAGAAGGTCCTCTGTTAATCAAGTAAATCGTAGTATCTACAACTTCTACCCAAAACTATAAGGGCAAACCAGCATGTAACCTAATACTCTGTGCATGCTCCATTATTGTTCTATTCATCCTTTCAACAACTCCATTTTACTGAGGTGTCCTTGGAACCATCCTTTCCCTGTGTATTCCACTCATAGAACAGTAACTATTGAATTTATTTCTGCAGTACTCACCACCATTGTCAGATCTAAGGCACTTCAATTTCAAACTTATTTCATTCTCAACCAAAGCTTTCCATTTTTTAAATGTGTCAAAAACATCAGATTTCCTCTTTATGCAATAAACCCATAGCTTTCTTGTAGCATCATCAATGAAAGAATCATAATATTTTGATCCTCCAATAGAAGCTACCTGAGCTAGTCCCCACACATCTGTGTGAACAAGCTCTAACTTGTGCTTCTTCTTTGTTGACCCAATTTTGAGAAACCTCACTTTCTTCTATTTCCTAAAAATACAATGCTCACAGAAATCTAGATCTATGCTTTTCAAATCTGAAAGCTTACCTTTTGACTTAAGAACATTCATTCCCTTCTCACTCATGTGACCAAGCCTACAGTGCCACAACTTTGCATCTACATCTGAAGTAGATAAAATAGAAGGAGAATAATTAGTAATACAAGTAGATAGATAAAGTGTACCTACTCTCTTACCTTTTGCTAATACAAGTGTACCCTTGGAAACTTTCCAAGATTCAGATGTGAGAGTTATTGTGCAACCCTCATCACCCAACTTTCCTACAAAAATCAGATTCCTCTTCAGGATGGGTACATGCATGACATCCTTCAACACCCATGTGTTGCCATTCTGCAATTTCAGCTGCACTTTTCCTTTGCGAACAATTTTACAAGGCTCATCATCCCCTAAATAAAATTTTCCAAAATCTCCATGGACATAATCATTGAAAAATTCTCTATTTGGGGTTGCATGGAAAGAGGCACCAGAATCTAAAACTCAAGATTCTACTTTATTATCCAAAGAAGATATAAGAGCATCTTGTGCAACAATACCTACAACTTTTGCTTCTTTATTACCTTCATGCTAAATTTTTTTGTTATCCTTCAACTAAAAATCTTTCTTTGCATGCCCTTTCTTTCCACAATTCTAGAAGGTTATTCTTCCATTTTTGGATTTGGATCTACTTCCCATCTTTGACCTTGATTTCCCTTGCTTGCCCTTCTCTCTTTGCATTCCCTTGCTTTTAACACTTAAAGCATTACCTGATGTTTCCCCTATGCTTTTCCTATGAATTTCTTCATTCAAGATTACACTAACAACATCATCAACTTTCAAGATATTTGAAGCAGATGCAGTATTACTAACTACCATTACCAAACTATGCCAACTTTTAGGTAAAGAGCATAAGATTAAGAGAGCCTTAATTTCATCATCAAAAACTATTTTTACTGAATTTAACTGATTTACTATTGTATGGAAATCATTAAGATGACTAGATACAGATCCACCTTCCTACATTTTCAAATTAAATAATTGTTTCATAAGATATACCTTATTTGAAGCTGAGGGTTTTTCATATAAATTTGCCAAAGTATCCATTAACTCTACCATTGTCTTTGCCTATGATAAGTTGGAAAACATAGAAGCTGTCAGGCTCAACCTTATATATCCAAGAGCCTTTCTATCAAGAACATTCCATTCTTCATCTTCCATATCTATGGGCTTCCTTGAAACCGCACCCAATGGTAAATACAGATCTTTATGATACAGATAATTTTCAATCTACATCCTCCATAATTGATAATTCTTGCCATTGAATTTCTCCATTCTTAGTTTACTTTCTTCTACCATTGCTTTGCTCCCAATCAATCAGAAACCTCTATGAGTGAATTCTGTAATCAACAAACATTAACACACTCTGATACCAGTTGTTAGGATCTTAGAGTACAATTGATTACTTTTGTATAAGCAACTAAACATGGAATTGAAACCAGAAGTAATAAGTAACTAGAAATCAAAAACAATAAATAATAGGAGATACAGAAACAACAAATCTCTATTAAACTCTTCCAAAAAGAAATACAATGAATAAATCTCTCTCTCCTCACACCTCGTAGATGTACAGTAATTCTCCCTCAAGGGTTCTCTTTTTCTCTCTCAATCAATTACAATCAACTCAATTACTGAATTGTCTACATGCTATGAGGATCTAACCCTACTATATAGTATACTACAACACTAGGGTTCATGAGCCATGCATTCACCACCCTTAGATCCACCTCTTAAATCAAAGGATCAAATCTGTTCTCCTAAAAATAGAAAAGCTGGAAACGCACAGAAGTCAGTGTCGGTCTGAAGATGACCAATGCTAGCTGACCCCTAACTGATGTCAGTTGGTTCTAACTGATGCTGGTTGACACCTAACCAATGTCAATTTGTTCTAACCGACGTCAGTTACTGTGTAAGCCCAGAAACCTCCACATTAGCTCATTAGTGAAGCTTTTAGCTGCACAACTCAACATCACCTACATAGGTACAAATGATGAATTTTAGTTCTTACCTAGTAAATAATTCAAAAGATTGATTAAGTAACAAAGATAATGAAAATCATCTTATACCTCTAACTAACCAAATAGGCTCAATATCCAACACATCATCACTAGATACTACTCATCTACCTATAAATATTGGGGCCCATCTATGTCATCTCCACCATGACATATATGCATTAGTACATCTTACATCATCAACATTAGGAATCGCTATCATTGGATCCCTATCATCTTCTAGAATAAGGGAAAGCTATATCATAAATGGACTACACCTATCACTTGGTCTCACCAGAGCCCATAAATACTATATCCATACCCATGGGGTTGGGGACACATCCTACTATGCCCTGAACTATTGTGTGACCTTCTCATACTAAAAATGTTCTTATAAATTTATCCACTGATCATGAACCTAATAAATCACTTGGATGATACATAGTTTTGTCTCATCTTTTATCCACTTTGTAAACCTTCTTTATGGTCTTCACATAATAGACTTAGTCATAAACTCATGTAGTTTGTAGATGCAAGTTAATGGGCGATAAAAGTGGGGTATAAAGTGACATTTTTTTATTAAAATAATAACAATTGAACTTGGAGAGAATATTAAAGACACTTCGAAAAAGAATTTGAGAATGACATAAGAATATGTATTGTGTCTTTTTTAATGTATTTTGTAAATATATAATTTTTTTGAATCCCCAAATGATAAAATTATGTGAAATAGATGCATTTAGGATAATAGGTTTGTCTTTTTTGTGAAAAGATAAAGAGACTACATGTGTACAAACATACTTTTTTTGAGTAAACAAATGAATTTTTGTATGAAAATTAATATATGGATAGGTGAAATGTTGAATATTTTTAAGAATATTTTTTATTGATTCTTTATTATATATATAATTTTAAAATAATTTTACAAGTCAAGACAACTGGAAAATTAAAATTGTAAGTGTATGAACATAACTTTTTGAACTTTACTTAATGAAAATCATCTTTTTTAAAGCATAGTTGATAATGTGTAACTTGTTGATATATAAGTTTTATAAATGTTTGAATAATATTCAAAAAGTTATAAAATAATTTATGATGATGTGTATGTAGTCCATAATAAGGTATGCTTTTAATAATGGTAAAATTCTAGGTTTTTAAAGGCACCCACCACTATTACAAAGGAGTGAATGTTATAACAATAAAATATCTACAAAGCTCTTATTCTATCATTAATAGAACTGGGGTGTATAAGCAAAGAAAAAAGATGAAAACATAAAGATAAACCCACCAAAAATACACAAAAACACTTAGCCTCATTAAAAATATTATTTTCATGTTTGGAAAGTCATAAAATGTGATTCCATCTCGATCATAACTTTACATTTTTTATTTTGGCTCACAACCTTCCATTCACCCCCTTCCCCTAGATCTGAGAAGATAGGAATGGAGACTTCAAGAGAATCAACTTGTTTTAAAATAATTTTGGGTTATAAAGAGGCTAAATGAATCTTCTCAAGAGGTATTCTAGACAACAAGCCCTCATTTGTAGCATCTTTCCTTCTTGAAGTAGAAACAACTTTTGCGGCACTAACTTCCTTTGGATCTAAAACTGGTGTGGGTGTTTCTAGCACCTCACTCACATCATCTGAGTTCTCCTATTCTAACTCTTAAATTGATTCTCTATATTCCATCTTAGGTTTAGTTTCCTTCCATAAGGACACCCTATTCTTATGCTTAGTGAATCCATACTAATTCACTATGTATGATATTGAAACTCATTTTATTCAATGAAATGGAGATCTTTAGAACCTAGAGTTTATTTCCAAGTTCTACCTTGAATGATCATATCAATAGATGCAAGAAGGTTTTCTAAAACATTCAAAGAAATAAGGATATGAGTAAAGGTAGAGTGTTTCATTTGTTATTGAAGGTTCAACACCAATAATATGACCCAAATATTTACCAATAGCATGAAAATAGCCTTAGTCTAAAACTAGAAAGGAAAATAAGGAATTATTACCCGTATTGGTTTGATGTTGAAGGTTTATATAAGAGGGTCAAAGGATGGATGCCAAGGATTTGATTTTAGAATACAACAATAGCAATCCCAAACCTAATCTTTTAAAATTTACCTACTATCCTAAACTTAATCAAATGCAACCATAAAAAAACCATTGGCATAGGGCAAGTGTTCTAGATTACCATGCATATAGTTTTTCTAGTTCTACTTAGTTCATACTTGAAGTTATGAAAGTAAAGGCCAAAAATGGGTGAATATATAGATCATTCATATTTTCCACATCATTTTCTCATGATTGAGGATCATTTTTAGGTTTTCCCCATTAGAAGTGACTGAGGGGTTGGAAGTGTTAGGTGTAAAGGCTTTTATTGGGTGTTTTTAGTATCTCAATGAAAGAATGTGTAGAGACTTTGGGATCCACCCTATTTATAGTAAGTTGAATATATTTGGGCATGTTTTCCCATATAGTGGCTAAATATTTAATAATATCAATGCCTTAAATCTAAGAAGTCTTTGCATACCTTCAGGGCATCCCTACATTATCTGTTAGAGAATTGCATGACACCACACTAGCAAAAGGTTTTAGAATAGGTAGACTCAAACTAAACAGAGCCTTTCCTATAGTATAAGGTAGATATCCTTGAGACTTTAAATCATGGTTATTATTTTTCCCATCAAAATCTAAAACCAATGATGACCTGCCATATCCATTTGTTAGTGAACATGCTGCAGTCACCACCACAAAATAAGTCATCACCACCGTAGGACTTTCAAAGGCTGGAGAACTCCCATAGTGATTAAGATTTGAGTATATTAAACTATTTTTAGATGAAAAATTTCAAATTATTAGGATTATATTAGGTATTTTATGTAAAAATAAATTAATAATTTTAAATAAAATTTTAACATTAAAAAAAACTATATATTCTTAAACTACACTCTCCCCTCTACAAACCAATATTTTTTTTTATAATAAAATCTACATGATCATATGTATTAAAAATTATGAAAAGACTCATAATTTCCATATATATAAATTATATTTCTCAAAAATTGATTTCAAGCTAGGTTTAGACCTCCCCAAGTTTGTACCCAATATAAATTTTGAGGGAAAAGACAAAATTAAAAGATTGAAATGTTGACAGGGCATACACCCTTTGAAAATTTAAATTTTATTTATATTGAATTTTATATTTTTATTCTTTAAATTTATTTTACTAAATATAATAAATTAGTGCCACTATGCATTTGATGAAATCAATTCCAAATCTATTGAAATTTCCATTTAGAAGTTAGGTTTTCAAAATCCAATCTAGTTAACACATAGTTTTCATAATTTTAGGATTGTAAGATATAATGAGAAATAAGGTTCTAAAATAATTTTATGTATGTAATATATTTATACCATTAATTATTCCCCATATTTTACCTAATTAATTATACACTACCTACTTTACCTACTTGAGTATGCCCTACCCGATTAAATACCTAAGCTTGAAGGCGGATTCTTAAATAATTTGTGGGATTTTCAATCAATGGGTCTATAGATATGAATAAATTACTACCCTATATATTTTAACTTATAACATACCTATATTCATGATATAGTCACTCATGCATGACATCTACTGCATACCTATTACAACATGCATGTATGCAGTCATAATATGATAGCTTATACTATACACGAATGTAGCTAGTCACCTTAATAGAATCCATTCATAATATAATGAATCTAAACAAAATTCAAAATCCATTCTAAAGTGATACCATTAACATTTAAAATGATGTTAGATAGATGGTTAATCTATTCATGCTTCAATTCTAATCTCTTACATTATTCTAAAGTCACATAGAATAAAGTCATATTTTAAGACTATAAATTCACATAAGACACTCCCTCATTGAACCTCATCATATTTAATCACTCTCTCATCAAACATAATATTAATTTATCATCCCTAATCACTCCCTCATTATTTATCATTATCCATAATTACCCCCTCATTTCCTATCATTATCCCTCATTATCACTAATCACTCCATCATCAATGCTCATCATCCCTAATCATCACTCATTGTCCTTGATTATCCCTAAATACTCCCTCATCAACCATCATCATCCCTAGTCATACCTAATCACTATCTCATCATCCCTTATCATCTCTCATCATACAAAGTCACACTCTCATCATCCCTCATCATACCTAATAACTCCATCATAAACCATCATCATTTATTATCATCCCTAGTCAATATTTCATCATCTTTCATTATCCCTCATCATTCTTAATCACTCCCACATCAATTTTCATAATCCTTCACCATCCCTAATCACTCCCTCCTTATTTTCCCTCATCCCTTATTATACCTAACAATTCCCTCATTAGACCTCATTATACCTAATCACTTCCTCATCATCCATAGTCACTCCGTATCTAGTACAGTGTGTTCTAATCTAGTAGCCAATAGAAATCTACTTTAGACTTAATAACATATTTTTCAGATAAATCTTGAATGACATGTCAATTCCTTTTATTCTGATTGGAGTGTACTAATGTCATTATTCTAATTCATATCTAATAGATTATTCTTATTCATGATGAGGAGAAGGTGAAATCCTTCTTTTGGACATAATTATTTATTTTCTATTTGGGTTACAAACATTGAGAAAAAGGGACAAAAATTTTAGATCCTTTCATGTTTATGATTTATTCTCAAAGAATGATGCGGTTCATGAGTATAAATTATTAGAGTTTGTGCCACTAAATTTGATATGGAATGTTTTCTCCTTGAATTAAAATATTTGCACATGTGTAGGAATTATGATAGGAAAATGGAGAGGGGGTTGATCAAAACTACCAATGATTGAATCATTCCTATTTGGTGTCTCCACAATGAATTTTTAGTGTTTTTTTATTTAGGTTGTTTACGTTTCATTTTTAGGGTTTTGGGTTAAGGTTTTAGGGTTTAAATTTTATGGTTCAATGTTTGTATTTGATTTTTTGGGTTCTAGCATTTAGGTTTTAAGATATAGGGTCTATGGTTTTGGTTTTGAGGTTCTATGGTTCTAGGTTTAGGTTTTAGTGCTTAGGGTTTTAAGATAAAGGTTTAGTGTTAATATTTTAGGGGTCAAGGTTTTAGGTATTAGGCTTAGGGTTTGGGGTTCAATGTTTAGGGTTTAAGGTTCACAATTTTTAATTTTGTGTTTAGGATTTAGTGTTTAATATTATGGTTATAGGGTTAAGCTGTTACGGTTTAGTGTTTAATATTTAGGATTTTAGCCCTATGGGTTGGGATTTAGGTTTCAGGCCATAAAGTTTAATTTTTAGGGATTAGGGTCTAGGGTATAAAGTCCAGGGTTAAAGGTTTTCAGGTTCTATGTTTAGGTTCTAGGTTTTAGAGTTTAAGAATTATTTTTTTAATTTTAGGATTAATGTATTGGGGTGAAGAATTCAAGGTTTATGGTGTTTAGGATTTAGGTCTATGATTTACTGTTCATGTTTTAGGGTTTATAGCTTAAGGTATGTGGTTTAGGGTGTAGGGTTCAATATTTAGGGTTTAAGATTTAGTGTTTGGGGTTTAAGGTTAATGGTTTAGGTGGAAATGGTGTGTACAATGGTGATTATCTATATTTGTGTCCATTATGAGTGACCATATCACAACTACCAAAATATGTCATGTATGAGTGATAACATACCTACATGTAGTACTAGGTATGCTATAGATGTAATATATTAATGACTGCATCAATATTATATGTATTTTATAGTTTTAATGATATAAGATCATCATATATTCATACTGATATACCCATTGATTAAAAACCCCCAAAATTATTTAGGAATTCATCATGAATCCACCTTCAATCTTTTTACATGAATGTACCTTGTCACTCCTTTCTCTATATAAGTGAGAATGCCCCTTATTCTTTCAATATTTGTCTTAGCCAATGCCCCCTCTCATTTCTATATATAGGTGATAATTCAATATAATGGTTTATGGTTAGAGGTTTAGGATTTAGAAATTTAGGGTTTAAATTTTATGGTTGATGTTTCAAGATTCATAGTTTAAGTTTTAGGGTATATGGATTAATGTTTAGCATTCATATTTTAGCTCTATTACTTAAGAATTAATATTTAAGGCTTATAATTTATATTTTATGCTTAAAGTTTGAGGATTTATGGTTTGTGGCTCAATAGACAAAGGGTTTACCTTTTAGGGCTTGGTGCTTGGGGTTAGGGTTTTGGGTCTATGGTTTCACACTTAAGGTGTAGGGTTTAGGGTGTAAGGTACATGATTTTGGTCTTGGGGTTTTGGTTGAGGGTTTGGGGTTTGGAACTTACTATTTAATATTTAGGTTGGGACTAAATGTTTTGGGATTAGGTCTTAGGTTTTAGGATTTGGGTTTTCATTTTTATGCTTTCGAGTTTATGGTTTAGGATTTATGGTATTAGGTTTAGGGTTTAGGGTAAAGATTTAAGGTCTAAGGATTTAGGTTTAGTGTTTAAGTTTTTGATTTTGGATTTAGAATTTGTAGTTTATGAGTTAATGTTTAGGGTTTATAACTTATGGTTTACAGTTTTAGGCTTGGGGTTAGAGTTTAGGGATTAAGTGTAGGGTTTTAGGGTTAGGTTTGCAGTTTAGGATTTAGAGTTTAAGGCTTGTGTTTTGGAATTTTGGGTTATCGGTTAAAGGTTTAGGGAAATTTTTATAGGGTTTCGGGTTTAAGGTTAGAGATTTAAATTTTATCATCTTAAGATTAGGGTTTGGGGTGTAAGGTCTAGGCTTTTAATTTAGGGTTTACTATTTAGGGTTTAGGGTTTACATCTTGTGATTTAGGGTTCTAGGTTTAGTGTCAATTTTTAGAGTTTAGGGTTTATTTTTATTGGATTAAGGCCTAGAGATTAGGATTTGTGATTTAGGTTTCAAGGTTTAAGATTCAAGGTTTAGTTTTTAGTGTTTAGTTTTAGTGAAGATGTTTTAGGGTTCATTTTTTAAGGTTTGGGGTGAAGGGTTTAGGGTTTAAGGTTTATTTTTAGTGTTTGGGGTTGGTTTTTTGGGTTCCATAATTTAGGTTTTGAGTTTTTGGTTTTATGGTTTTAGGATTTAGGGTTTATGGTTTTTAGTTTGAACTTTTATGGTTATGGGTTTGTAATTTATGGTTTAACTTTTAATTTTTAGGGTTTAGTCCTTAGGGTTTTAGGATTAGAGTTTAGGGTTAAGATTTTTAGAGTAAAGTCTTAAGGTTTAGAGTTTAGGGTTTAGGGTTCAATTTTTAGGGTTTAATGTTCTTGATTTTTAATTTTTTTAGAGTCTAGTGTTTAAAATTAAGAGTTTAATGTTAAGGGTTAATGGTTTAGTGTTTAGGATTTAGGATTTTAGGTCTATGGTTTGGGGTTTAGGATTAAGGGTTTACATTTGGGTTTTAGGGTTTAGTGTTTAATGTTTTAAGGTTCTATGTTTAGGGTATATAGTTTATGGTTTATGGATTATTGTTTTAGGTTTAGAGTTAACATATGAGGGTTAAGATTTTAAGGTTTAAGGCTTATGGTTTAACATTTAGGTATATTATTTAGTGTTCATGGTTTATAATTTATGATTTAGGGTTTAGTGTTTAGAATTTAGGTTAAATTTTTAGGGTTTAAGGTTTATTTTATAGGGTTTAGGGTTTGGGTTAATGTTTTAGGTGGAAATGGAATGTACTAGGGTGATTACTTATATTCATGTCTAATATGATTGACTGTATCATGAACATAGGAATATGTCATGTATGATTGAATACATACCTATATGTATTAATATGTATGTGGTAGATGTATTATACGAATGATTATATCATTACTATATATATGTTATAGATTTTTTTCTACAGGGTATACATTTATGCATATTAATAGGCCTAAGGATAGATCCATTAATTAAAGTTCATTTTATACATTTAAAAGAAGGTTGTTAGGAAGATTACAAGGAAACTATAGGAAAATATAATTATGGTACATATATAACAATTTGATCAACTTAAAACCTTCAAAAAATAAGGAATTTAAGGTCAAAACATGCATAAAAAGTGAATAACATCATGACTGCAAGCATAGTTAATAGTCTACCAAACTAGAAAAGGGGTATATGTAGTCAAAATAATCATTTTATTTTGAATAAAATGTGTGTTACTTAATTTTTTGTATTGAAAAATTTATTGCATGTCTGAATGAAATCTAACTTAATTTTAATATAATTTATACTTTATCCATGGTTCATGTCATTGAAACCTTCTAAAGCATGTTTTCTATGTATCTATAGTCACTTGCAATCTCTTTCATTAGATAGAAAAGGTTACATGAGTGTTTTTATAAGATTGGATAAGTTTAAGGTGGTAGTTAAGGCTCTATTCCAAGTGTTACTTATTTAAAATATTCTTTAAGTTGTATGAACAATTAATTTGAATGTATCAGGCTTTGTATGCATAATCAGACCTTAGAATGTGGTTTTTGATACAAAAATAACAATAACTTGCATTTTAACTAGTGGAATCCCCTTAAAATCATAAGTAAGTTGTTATTTAATTTTCAAAAGGTATTAAAATAGGTATCATTCTCAAACTCAACATGTGATTTACAAATACATAGGACTATTATTCGATATGGCTTTAGATAGTTAGAAGAAAGTTCAGTCAAGAGGAACTTCTAGTGTTTACTTTATTGATTGAGTCTAAACCTATTATGAATGTCCAATGTTATTATATAAACATTATAAAATACTTAATTAAAATTATTCAAATCATTTGGGTGTTAAGCCAATTTAATATCCTTCCAAGTAGGCAGATTAGGCCATTGGAACTTAGAGAGCAAAGTTGCCATTGAAGTCTAATTCTTAAGATACCAATAAAGGAAATTAGTTTCTCATATTTAGATATAATTTCTCATCTTAATTAGTTTAAATACACATTTTTAAT
>JARHVA010001426.1:1157500-1195000 GCA_037957365.1 Torreya grandis | reverse complement strand
TTGCAAAGGGTTTATAACCTTTTCTCAAAAGGGCTTATGCCTTTTACAAAGTGCATACACCATTTTCAAAGGGTATAATCCCTTTCAACATTTCAAAGAGTGTATGCCATTTTATCATAAGGGTGTACGCCCTTTAGGGTTTAGACTAACCTTTATGAGATCCATATTATTTTTTTTATAAAGGGTGTATGCCTTTTATAAATTATTTTGTATTTTTAATTGTGTCACCTTTTTTGTCCCAAAAATTTGTGCATCCACCCTAGTGTCTATCTAGACCACATAGTACTTTGATCTTGTACCTACACTATACTCTCCCATTTCCATACAAATATCTACATATGTGCACAATGACTACATGTCATCCCCATTGGTAGAGTAATTATTATATTCTCATAGACTCATTAATATAATAATGTGTCAAAACTAATGCCAACACCAGATGCCTCACATGTGAATCGATACTAGTCATAATACAAGTGAGAAAGTATAGTCATAGCCCATGAATAAATAATATTGTGATAATGCATATCCTTGATGATCAAGTTCATCTTATATGAGATAGACACACCACTACATCTAGTGGTATGAATCATGTCAGTATCACTACCAAACAAATTTGCACATGTGGCACATCTAATAATATAGTCATAAATAATATAACATGTGAGTCACTATCATTATGATGATGTGCATCTAGTCTATGAGTCAAATATTTATATGAATTATCCATCGCCATAGGTCCTATAACATCTGGTACTACCATTCTCATACTATAGATTGGAAATTGTAGCATCCTCCATACATCATTTTGAATGGAAATCATCTCACTCATAGGAAACTTGAATGTGCAAGTGTCTGCACCCCCCTCTTAGCTAAAATGGTCATTATGTGTGCATCATATCACATCATATATAGCTAACCCATATATCCAACTCCAGATCTATCAATAATTGACCTCTTCATAGACATAGGTAACCCACACACATTCTCCATCATCCAAACCTTTTGTAAATCCTTTTAATTCAAATCTTCCTGTAAAAACCAATTATGAACACCAATATTAAAAACATAGTTCACATAATGTAATAAAATCCATAAAATCTAGCCATGACATTTTTTATCAAATACATTGAGATTCAGATAATATAACCCTTTATAGGATAGAATCAGTATCAACTAGATAAGAGTGTTTCAAACCTAGAGAATAGTGCCCTTATCAAGATATAAGTGTATAAATTTATGTATACCTCAGTTAAAAAAATTTAAAAAAATTGCGTAATGCATTTATATAGTAAAACATAAGTATTATTGTTATTTCACATTCTAACTTCCTCCTCAACTTGAATTAAGGCATCCATCTCATTGAACCAGATACATTAAATTACTCTCTTTTCGGTCATGTTGACAAACTCAAAGATCTAATTTACAATTCTCAATTCAAAAAATGAATTCAAAGTTCTCAATTTCTAAATCTTATAATTAGAATTTAACCCATATCATACTACTAAGGTATTATCCCCACACTGTAACATTTGTATTGCCAAAAAATTAAAACTTCAATATTTTGAAAACCATATCTCTAATTTCATAACAATTTTTTTATCATTGAATATAATCATGATACCTTTCATATCGTATAGCTCCCTTTACTATGAAAACCCTTTTGTCACCCAAATGATGCATACTTCATTTTTTATTAGAAATTAATCTATTATTATAGGAACCCCTCTGAGCATTGATTACAATTTAATATCTAACCAATGATAAACACTTGATTCTAAGCATGTTTTAATAAAAAATATGACTCCTAACTCTTTTTATATCAATTATCAGTTTTGGTTCAAACTCTTTACACTAGTTTCATCCCTCTCACTAAAAGGGGGTATACATAGGCACTATCCATACTAAATATAGTACACATAGGACATGTGAATCAACTCACATATACTATACACCAAATTTTGACTCAGATCATATATTTATTTACTTGATATACCATTATTTTTTATGTACTATGCTCTAGTACATAGACTATACACTATATGACATAGTAATTTAGTAGTTTTCGACATAGTTATTGATATTTGCTCAACTTATCTTAGGTTTAAATAAGATTCTAAAATTTAAATACAAAATTAGTTTCAAAATTGTACAAATTTTCATAGTTTTAGTATAGTATTTTACCAATATTATAAAGAGGTTTTACATAGTTTTGACAAATTAACGATAAAATTGGGTATGCATATTGTCTATATTTAGATAGTTTATGTAGTTTGACTCATTTTTACATAGGTTATAATAATGGGGGAATGAACACATTAAATTTCCACACTGATACAACTTTATTACTCATAATTTAAATTTATTACTTAGACTATGTGACTCAATTTTGCTTAGTTATCAAATTGGGGGCATGTTGTGTGGTACATATTCTCATCTCCCTATTTTTGGAACTAGATTGTATTCAGTTAATGGTGTATAATTCCATTAATTATTATTTTTACACCATACTTAGTTTATAATTGTATTTACATTAATTTTTGCATTAGTTTTTTACTATAATGAGCCATTTGCAGTGGTTGATTCAATTTTTTTTACACTTGTACCCAATATATTTAAGTTGTGTGGGGTTGAAGTTAAATAGAAAGTGAATTATATGCACATATCTACCTATAAAATAGAGTTGGTAATCATATCTTTATTCCCCATAACATAGATATTTACTCAAATTTAGTACATGGACTCCATATTATGAGTTCATCTTCACAAGCATCATCTAAAGTTTTGCTCTATTCTTTATCCAAGAAGAGAATAATATTAGATCTCATATTCTCTATATGTGGATTGATCACATAAAACCAATGTCACCTCCATATATATTAAATAACATACTACATAGGTAAGTATTGGTATGACTTTCTTCATTATACTCTCGTACTTTCATTTTATTACTTTACTAGAATAAAAGGAGGGCAAATGTATACACCCAAATTCTGTAAGTAAAACACAAGTATTATATATTTCATGGATTTTTCTATCTATAATCTCCTAATTATTATTTTAATTCCCATTGATATGTGTTCCTAGTCATGTGTTGTCTTTATCACTCTTTCACATTCATTTCACTCTTATGTAGTCTTAGTCTTCTATGCCAGTCCTTATCAAATTCATAGGGATCCTTAGTCTTAATTCAGTCTCATTATTTAGTTTTATTGTCTTTGGAAAATAAAACCTTAATTTTATCGTAGCACACTCCACTATTTTCCAATACCTATCTATTTTTTAACACATGTTTCAGAACTCTTTTGGATGAAAGTTTATTTTGGGTCTCTTTTTATGACTATTTTAACCTTGTTTGAGTCGGTTACAACTAAAATATTTTTTATTAATTAAAAATTTGGAGTCTTTTATTTAAATCGGTACTAAGGCATTTTACATCCATCACTTATCATTTGGAACTAGTATAATAAATAAAATCACATTACAGTAAGCTCAATCTTTGTATTTATCTAAAGTTTATAGATAATACATATAGATTGCATGTTTTGACTAAGAGGATGACATAGGTTAAGATAATTTAGATACACATTATGATTGAACCCATTATGCACATTCCCTAAAGGAATAATTACATCATCTTGAGGTCCCTATTAGTGGGGATTTTTAGGGAGTGCTCACTATAATGGGGTTCTAAGGATAGCTCAGCAATTTATACCTCCCCATTTTTTCTCCCCTTTTGCATTTAATTTGTGTGTAGAAATTTATTTTATTTTTTTAATAGGGGAAGACAAAAAATAATTAAAATTATGCAATCATAGGTTTATACCATGCTGAAGTTCACCTACAAGAAGAACCTCACAGATCCTAGTTTGTGGTTGTAAGAAGAACTTGGATAAGAGTTCCTTAATTAGAAAATAATAATCCCTAACTATTTTAAAATTACCCAATATTTTCATAGGTCAAATTGATAGTCATACAGTCAAATTCAATATTTTCATGGTCACACTCAGGATAAAAAATATTTAGATACAAATTTATGAGCCCCTAACAAATAAGTTGTTTACCTCTTTTTATTGTCTTTTCTCAAAACCCTAGTTTAACAAAATTTGTTGGAAATTAAAATTAATCATTTGATGTTTATTTAACGATCCATTTTATTCCACTAAAATATTATTTTGGTTAGGTTAGGACTCAATTAATCATAAATTCATTAAAACACTTCCCTAACTTATACAGATGATTTTATGATTTGAAATTATGAGAAGGGATTGTATTTTATTAGTCTCTAGATTTAATGATTGTTTTTGTCCTGGGATAGGATTTTTAAAAATAGGTAAATACCAATAGTTAGTATTGGTCCTTATGGATCGATCTTGACCTTGTGTAAACAAGTTATTGGTAATTAATTTTTATTTCTAACTTAGGATAAGATCAGTACAATAAGGATAGTACCAGCAATTAATCTTGACCTTATGAAAAAAGTTTTGATTCTTTCTTAGATGCTTTGCAAATTTTAGTAATGTCATTTTCAACCTTTTTTTAGATTTTTCATGCATACCCATGTACCTAAAATATTAAATCCTACCTTCTTGCACAAATACATAGATATCAAATAAGGGGGGAATCAAGTGAAAGTGATTGATTTGGACTAATCTTGATCTATCCCAATTTAAATACCAAGTGTTGTACTACATTTTAAATGATCCAAATGGGACTCAAACTCAAAAGTAGTTATCCCACTTAGGCATGTGTGCGAAATGATGAATGCCAATCAAGATGTTAATTATCATAGATTACCATTGATACAAACATGCAAATTTAATAGTAATTCAAATATATATCTATTGATTCAATGTAATAAATGCTTAATTTATATATAGCTCTTGAAATGGGAGAGTGATTTTTCTAAATGCATCATAGTAACTTTTTATATATGTGAATATTTTATAATTAGAACTAAAAACCCAATGGCAAAAAAACCAAACCCAAAGGCATACAAGGAACCTAAGAAAAACATCTAAAAAAGGGAACATGTCAAAAATAAATTTAAAATACCAACGTTCAAGATCATTGGGAAGGGATCAAAATATAGGATCGATATTTACCCTTATTAGTTTATCTTATCTTGAGAAAAAACATCCTCAAAAAAATAAAAGGATTTACATATATCTATTTTCAAATATAACTTAAATAATGTGGATGGGAAAAGGAAGCCACAAAATCATAAAAAAACTAGAATTAAAAGGGAAACATGATAGATATGCACCATTAAGTACTTAATTCTTAGCTAAGATCCATATAAGCAAAGTGGCTAAAATAAATTGTGAAATAAGGATTGTGTCAATGTTAGGTGTCTAGATAGATAACATGTATTTTGTAGCTTGATTTAATTTTTCTTAATCACATTTTCACTATAAATCATGCAAGACTCCTATGAGTAGCATAATAGTTTCCTATGACCTTTAATAGATATTTATCCTTAGGGTTCACCCTATACCTAATAAAAACATGATTTGTCAACCTTGATATTAAAGCTTATACTTTAGTTAAAAATTTATTTTTAAATACAAATCTAGTTATTTACAACCTAGTTATATCCAAATATTTTTTCCAATATTTTATGAATGAACTACATGTAATAATAAAACATCAAGATCTTTTCTTACTCACATTTATGTTTCAGTGAGAGACAAAGGTCTAATTTTATTATTCCAAATTATCACAACCTTAATGATTGTTAATACTATTTTATAACTTAATCCTTATTAACTTGGTAACTAGGGTTTACCCTTGATAAAATAAAATAATAATTATTTCTTATAATTAACCATATTTATCTACTCTTCTCCTTATAGATGATAATTCAATTGTGTTTAAGTTGAAGCATTATTTTACCACTTAAAATTTGTTTGACACATTTGTTAAATAAAATAGAACTATGCTTTAATCTAATCTAAAATAAAAGACTCATATTTTATTACTGACAAGTTGTTAAAGCATTTAAACATTGGTTAATGTGCCAATTTGATATTTATAAATGGTTATGCCATATAAAGAAGACCTAGGATTTACCTATCACTGACTAAATGATAGTTAAAAATATATATCATATCAAATGAAAAAAAAACCTTCAAGGGATGACACAATCCATATTTAGATTTCAAATCAACTGTAACTTCATTTCTTTATAATTGAAATTTCACGAATGACATTTCAACAAAATAAATAAATAACACTTAGTACATTTGAGATAAGTTTTGCATTAGTTGTGAGATGAAAAGTTGCTAGTAGATTTGAAAATGTATATCTTTATGAAGGAGGAGTTGGTTTACATGAGTTTTTTTATCATCTTTAGAATGTTTAAATATGGATCCATAAAATACGAAAGGTATCCTTCAAAGGTTATCCCTTAGGAACACGTTTGAAGAGTGAATCATTCATGGTCTTGTGAGTTTTTATTGGAAGTTCATCGATAATTTTAGTGGGATGTGTAAAGATATAAAAGAATTTTGGTGTTTATAGATTTTAGTAAGGTTTTTCAAGTGTATTACTAAATTTAGTGAGAAATTTAATGATATGATGAATACATATTTAGTGAATGATCAGGAGTTTATGATCCAAAGTGAAAGTGTTCATGAAGTGGACACATTTACTTCTTAAGGAAACTATGTGGTATAAAGGCCATCAAGCACTACAATTCATAAATAAATAAGTAAAATTCAACTAAATATATGTAAATAAGGTTGATTTTCCATAGAGTTACTCAATTTTATTGAAACATATTAGTGGTATGTCAAACAAATTTGTTGATGCATTTATTAAGAAGTGTCTCTTGATGAACAAGATGCAAGTGGAACTCATAGGAAATATTCTAACAAGGTAAATTTATGGAGACATTGAATATTTCATAGGTACATGAAAAACATGCACATAACTAGTTAGTCGAGAAAAAAACATGGTTATATTAATTCATGTAAGAATGGTTATTATTTTTCCGAGTGTAGTTGTGTATACCTATAGGTTTAATGCATGATAATTTGATTAAATAGAATCATATTAGAGGATTAGTATGCCATTTTGGGTATTAATAATCCTACATCCATAAAAAATACTTAGTAAAAAAATAATAATTTTTTTAGTTTAGATAAATCTTGACTTGGTTTTACATTATTTGGGTTGTTTATGATGAAATTGCATGCATGTTATTCATATTTTTTGAAACCTTTATGCATGCACTTTTTTATTTTCTATTTTTTACAACATTGATAATGTGTACTTTTTTGGTTCCTATTTGTAGTCACTTTTAAATATTTATGTGAGCATATTTTGAAGGTCCATGTTTTCTTTTGCGTAATAGTTTTAATATGAAAATCATTATGCAAGAATTATTTTGTGCATCCTTTGTTTGAAAATCATTGTGATTTTATTGATAACTTGTGACCTATACACAAGTTGATCTTGTGCACTATTATTTTTGGTGTAATTGTTCTTATGATGTGTTATGGGTAAAAATCATTGTAGTTCCTAACCATTTTTTATTAATGCCTTGAATCATGGAAGGTTTTTATGTATTCATTTAATATCACAGTCTAACATAATATGTCAAAATGTAATATGTTTTAATGTGTTATGGTGCCTTGATACTATATTGTGAATTTAATTTTTATGTAGGACAATGATGTGTTCCAAATATTTAATTATGAGTGTGGTGATGAGAATTATTTTAATTACATTATTCTTGTGACTATATAAACATGCCCATATGTTTGAGCTAGCTTATCATATAAATTGATAATAAATATATATTTAATATTATATGAGATAGCTATACTTTTAAATACCATGAGTTATAAGGAAAATATATGAGGATCTTTTGTAAAACATTTCATTTGACATTATTGTGCTATTTTATTTATTTATGCACATTGTATCCTAGTAGTAAAATATAATAAATAATTGAGTGCATATTTTGTTAAATTTTAATGCATCATTTTCAATGTGTAATTATGAAGGTTATGTGGTATAAATCATCTCTTCATTGAGACCCATAAATTTAAGTGCATCAAAATATTAGTAGGTAGGTTTAGGGTATCGAGGGGATAGAAGGTAGGACTTAAAGTGCCATGTTTTTTATAAAAATAGTAATACCTAAACTTTGTGAGAGTTATAGAGACCCTTGTATAAAGAGTTTTTCTATAATGTAAGAAGATTAATTATTTCATTTTGAATGTAGTTTATAAATGCATAATTTTCTTGATACTTATTTGAGAAAGGTTTACAAATTGATGCATTTTTAAAAATTTAATTGTGTTTTTGTGAAAAAATAACTAGACTCCATGTGTACAAACACACTTTTTTAGAGTAAATAATTGAATTTTTGTATAAAATTATATATATAGATAGATTAAGTTTTAAATGTTATTAAATATATTTTTTATTAATTTTTAAATTAATATATAGTTTTTAATTAATTTTACAAGTCAATAAAGTTGAAAAATTAAAACCAAAAGTTTAACAACACAACTTTTTGACCTTACATCTTAAAAAATATTTTTTTAAAATAATAACCAATGTTTTGTAGATTACTGAGATATAAATTTTACAAAAAAATATAGCAATTACAAAAAAAATGTTAAACTATTAGTAATGATATATGCATAAACCATAATGAGTTATGTTATGCATAAATTAAATAATAATTAAAACATTAACATTAAAAAAATTATATATTCAGAAACTACATTCTACCACATAGAATTTTGTATATTTTTTCTAGTAAATAAATCCATGAAAGTGAAATAAAATATAATTTTATCAAAATATATGTTGATTGATCTATGATGTATTTTTGGACTAGGTTTAGATCTTCCATGCAAAAAACAAGGTAGTTTTGGAGGGAAATGTCTGAATTTAAAATTTATAGTAATCAAAAGGGAAAACATAATTTGAAAATGGTGCATTCCATTTGTGAAGGGAGATTTCCCATTATAAAGGGTGTATGTCATTTTTTAAATGATGAATGCCCCTCCTGCAATAATAGATTCTATAAATGCATTTGCCTATTTACAATTACCTTAATAAAGGGAATTATAGTATTGAAAAGTACACACCCATGTTTAATTCCATAAAAATTTCAGACAAACTCTTATCTCCACAATTTTTAATTAACCATTTCACATTTTAAAATCTCTGAACTAGGTTTTAAAACTAAAAAGCTATAAAATTCTTTATTTACCTTGTCTCAATTATTAAAATTCATTAATTTTGGTTAGATTTTTATCTTACCTAGATTTTAGAAATTAAATATAGATCATGTTTTAAGGTATTTGTCACTAATGGACAATTAAGGAGATAAAAAATGAATAAACTTAATTCAAAAGAGAAGAAGAAAAGTAGATAGGAAAGCATACATAAGGGCTTTCAGACAAGGTGAAGGTACTTCTTCCATGCTAAGTAATGTCTTAAATGAAAATAACATGGGAAATTGCATGGAATTTAATTTATAAACATATTCAAGTGGACTAAATGTTAATAAATCCTTTTTGAATGATGAAACTAAATATTAAGGATAATTTTAAGAATAGCCCCCAAAAATAATCTATAATATCCTGGTGAATCTTAGAGCTTAGGCATAATTTAATTAGATAGTCCTTGATAAAATTTCAATATAGGTATAAGTTAATTGGATACTTTATTGCATCTTTAAAATGCTTATAATTATCTATTGAATTAAATGCAATATCAAAATAAATATATGGTTGATAAAACAAAATAATAAAACTAACTAAAACTCAAAATTTTTCTTCCAAACCAATGTAAAAATAATGATGCTTACCTAAAACTTAAAGTGACATGTAAAAACTAATCCTCAATATGTTTTCTTCAATAAAATGTATAAACTATTGGGGTTTCACTGTCATGGATGACTATGCCTAAATGGGCAAGTGACAAAGGCTAATTAGCAATATCACTCGAAAGGTTTAATGTTTATGTCGATAGTGGTAGATACATTAAGTATAATGGTGATTGGAATGAAAAATATAACTAAGTAGAGAAATTATGATAAAATGGTGAATAATTATTCATTAAAAATTAATGTGGAATGAGATTGAATAAAAATCATTTTTGGAGGTTGATATATGAGATTTCATACAAAGATATATTTATTTTATAGTGCAGGATATAAATAGAAGAATGCATTATCTTAAATTCTTCCATCTTGGTAAAAATAAAATGAAAGTTAAAATTAATTTTTTATCTTGATCTATAATTCTCTAACAATGACAAAATTCATCAATAATAATAATAAGTGTTAAAGACCAATTTTTTATAATGATAATTAGTAAGTTATTAAGAAAGACACTTTAGAGTTGAATTTATAATGCTTCACATATCATCTTTGGTAACCATAGCCTTAAATCTAAGGATTTATTCACTAATGGTTTCATTTAAATTATGTTTAATTTGATCCAAATTAGAAGAGATGAATTTCACAAAAATGTTGATTTAAAAATGAGCTAAAAACTTGTCACCTAATTTAGAGAAGGCATACATATATCCACTTAGTAAAAGAGCATAATCCTCCAAAACTCAGTGGAAACAACATAGCCAAAATTAGACATAATCAACATAATTTATGAAAAATTCCAAAAAAGTGTAAATTTAAAATAAAGAATAATCTTTTTCTTAAACACCTCAAATTTTTAAAGCTATAAAACCAATTGAAAAAATATATTTAAGAATTTCATAAGCCAAAATATTTAAAATAATATCATTAAAATTAATCCCATTATTTGATGTATAAAACATTTGAGAGAGGATTTTGATTTGATTTAATGTGTCATTAAAGGTATACATCATAATAATTATTTTAGGGGATGAAGAAGTAATAAATAAACAAATGGAAAGAGACTTGAAATTTTTCAAAAATATTGGATGAGAAATAATAGTTGAAATATGTTTAAAACATCATTATAAATAAAATTTTGATTACTTTTCATTGGTTTTCAAGTCATTACTAGTAGAGGGTGAATTGGGGAAATATCACATTAGACATTTAATGAATTTGATGATCCTATGTTGGTGTGCTAGTAATTTAATTTATTTCCCAAGTTGTCAACTCTTAATTCATTAAGAATAATTAGAGGAGTTATTAAAATAAAACCAAATATGAGTAGAGCAACAAAATGATAAGGTATGGATAAAAATATTTTGAGAATGATATTCGGGTATCTTGAAAATTAAATTTTAAAATAGAAAATGGGAAACATTGGTAAAAATAACAAATAAGAAGACATATTAATCTAAAATATGAGTTGGAAGGCACAAAATAATATAAGTTAAATAGTATTAAGAAACATTTTGTGTTGTTTTTGATAATACAAAGGTGTCCCCATCCCAATAACCAAGGCTCAAACTGCGTCAAGTTTAAGGCCTTTAGAATATTAATATACAACATACAAATGGATAGAGAGATATAAATACAAAATACTAGTGTTTTTATTTTATTTACCTTTAGGTATGGGAAATTCTATACAATGAAAACCATTAAAAAAATAATTAAAATTAAATTAAATTTGTTGATTATTATCTTTTATTAGCCTGATATACATGTATAGATAATTTGTATAAGTGAAATCATATTTATTTTAGAGGATTTTGAACTAGACTAAAATATTATAACCTAAAACTAATAAACTAGATTATATCAAATACTTTATAATAGATTTATACTTAATTATGGAATACTAAGATACAACACAAAATAACAACAATAGATTAAACTAACAACAATTATAAAATTCAAGATCGATAGAAACACAAAAAGTGTATATGATATAAATCCATTCTTATGGCATCAAATCTCTCCCTAGGATGATAACTACAGACATAAAAAGTGTTGTGATAGAGGGATTTAAATAAAACATTTTACTATCACAACTAATTTCACTATCATTTTCTTCTCAACTAGGGCAAAAAGCTTATTTCTAGTATTATTAATAGAGAAAGATGAGAGTCAATGTTTTTTTTGGGTAGCCAACTCTAATCTCTTCATCCACCTTATATATTGGCATCTTATTTCCTCTTGTACACATAATATAATTTCTCATTATTCTCCTTATAATATCACCTTTATACTAATATTAGTAGGTCCACCTTTCATCATGACAAGCAAGGTCAAAAAGAACAAGACATGCCCATTATTATTTTACAAATCCCCAAAATATGGAATGTGTATTCTTGACTAGACCGATGGGATTTATATTCTCTAGACAAAAAAGTACCAATTGAAGTTTATGCAGTATTTATTTTGATTTATCTTCCATTTTCTTTTGATAATATAATGTTTCTTTTTATTGTAATAGGCATTTTGTATCTAGATATGGAATATTAATCAACAATTGAGGCATCACTTTTTATGTAACCTGATGAACTTGGCATAGCTTGTAAATGGGATCCTAATGTTTTATTTTAGAATATCTCATACATCAAAGCATACAAAATCATCCCATTCATCAGGGAATGTATATAAATAAAATGTAGTTTCCTCATCAGATGCTAAGAAAATACTATCAAAAAACATATATTTCCTAACGAAAATGTTTTCCAATTTGAAAAACTAGACACCACTTATTCCATTTTTTTTATAAAATAAACTATAAAAAGGCTCTATAAAGACTTCAAATGTAAATCACATCAAAAGAGTTTATTATCATTCTTAGAGATCATCTAATGCATATGAAAGGGATCTTCTATTTCATCTCCAAAGAGTGGAGATAATATTAGACTAAATAAATTATTAATTGAATATGTTATTGTTGATCTCTATAAGTAGACTTTGTCTACTATTCTAAAGAAAAAACCTAGAATAAAATGAAAAAAATGTAATCAATTTTCAAAATATAATATAAAAAATAATAAATATCTTGCCAAGAGTGTGTGGCATCATCACCATCATAAATATAAAGGGGAACTTAATTAAGATGCAAGCATAAGGAGATATTCAAAAAGAGATAAATAATTTCTTGTAACTATATCTTCTTCAAGAAGATGTCCAATGTAGAAAAATATGAAAAGTTTAAAAAATCATTAAAATTTATCTTTCTAATTCATTTATTTTTTTAATGCCACCATCAAATTTTTTTTACAAGTGGATAATTCCTTTATCATTAGTCAAGAAAGGCATTTGCTTGATTTTTTGAATCTAAGATTTTAAAATTTTAGTTTCTAAAGCTAAATCAACTGATCAGGATGAAGGAATATTAAGATATTTAGATGGAATTCCTACATATTTAAATAGTTACTGGTTTCTTAGAGATTCACCAATTTTATCAAAATATAAGTTGAAGGAATAAAAAACACTAGAAGTAGGGGTAGTGTGGTTAGAAATAAAAAATATAAGAAACAAATTAATCCCTTTCACAAAGAATGGATCAAATGAGTTAGATGTATTTTGACATGATGTTGACCTCATTGGCATCGATGGCACACAAGTTAGAGTCCTTGAATAAATAAACCAAATAATCCTATGTTTCCTCATATAATAAAACCAATATGGAGATTTAGAAACTCAAGTTGGTCTTAAAGTCCTACATTATTTCCCTCACAACTTTTTGGAAGGGCTACTTTCTTAGTAGTAGATTAGTGTTGTTATGGTACTTTCAGATCTCCCTAAGGGTGATAGTTCTAGGCCTAAATCGATGAAGCTTCTTCATTCTTCCAATTATTGGTGAAAATTTGTAAGCATCCTTTGTTTCCATCTTCTTGTGAGGGGCCTTTCCTCTAGTGGATTTCCTTGTTTATTTTGATATAGGGATTTGTTGATCCTTTATTTGTAATATAATAACATCCAAAACACAATGATGATGTTTTCTCTTTTTCCTACCCCTATTATAATTATGTCATTTTAAAATTTCATTTCAATGTTTGATGCATCCTCCCCATTAGATTTATTTCCCTTATTGATAGTTTGAAATCATTTACCTCCCCAATACCATGATGAAAAAATAAAAATAAAATTATAGCAAACACAAAATCATTTCCTAGTTAGTGGCAAGTTTATAAATAAAGTAATTGTAGAAATTGAAATAATTTACATGCATCAAATCCTACCCTATTAATATGTAAATATAAATGGATGAAGAAAGACATTATTATGATTAAATTTGGAATTTTACCTTGCCTTTCATGTAAAATATGTATCACTCTTACTCATTCCTCATTTAATTTATTCCTAATAAGGGGTATTTACTGGAAAAGAGAAGCTAAATAACCCAATTTAGTATTGGAGGCCCCCAGTGAAAGGACATATAAAATATAATTTTGATGGGGCCTCTAAAGGCAATCCCAATAAGGTATGGGTTAGTAGATTTTTCTATGCCAATGATGGCCAAACTCTATTAAACTTCTCTCAATATCTAAGGGTGGAGACAAATTATGGGGCAAAAGCTTGGGTAGTGCTAAGAAGTATCCAAATTGTAGTTGATAATGGTTATAAGGATTTGATTGATGAATGTGGCTCCCATATTATCATCAATGCAATAATCTATGGTAGAGCCAACGCATGGAAGATCTATATAATATTGATAGAATTGAAATATATAAGAAGGATAATAAATTCATGGAATTTTGGTAGATAAAATGGAAAGGAAAATCAATGGATGATTGGGATGCCAAGTAGTTATGACTCTAAGAGAAGAACATGAGAATTATGTGGAATGGGCCGTCTCATTTTTGGATGAGGTTTTTAAATTTCTAAACTAATACATGAAATATAAATAAGGAATACCATGTGTTTGGGTTTGTGATATTGAAAAAGGTGGGTGAATAATTTTGATCCTTCTAAGCTTTTAATTCTTCTCTTTTCAAGCCTTGTGTGATGGTAATGATTGGGAGATGTGATCAAAGTGTCAAAATAATGGGTGGACTTAGGATGAGGTGGAGGTTGATGTAAAGGAGATAATTGAAGGGAAATACATTTATCTCCATATATAATTTTTATTAGTGCATTTGGATGTTTGAGGGGTCTACACATGTCAAGGAATAAGCATATGAGGTTTGTTTTGGATTTGGCCTACAGTTGGTATTCTCTTTGTACTACAGTGGGTTTTGGAAGTGGAGTGGGGTGAATAAATGTTAGGATATCATATGATTGAGGCCAATATGGAGAAGATAAAAGGAGTAAAAATAGATCTCCAAGTGCATCAGAAGACAAGAGCAAGGCATATGGATGGATTCTCAAATTGGATGATGAGTGAAGGTCAAAGACCATTTGGGTGACCATTCTAATAAGAAAATATACAATTTACTAATGAGGATATGGATCAAGAATATGTGGCATATAGTTAAAAGAGTGGATGAACTAAAAGGGTAATAAATTACAAAGGTACTTAAATCCTTCATGGTGGACACCAATAAAACTATAGGTTGTAGGAGTGTCTTTGATATTTGTTAGGTAGTTCGTGGAACTAACATGCTTTTAGATATAGTTGGGTATTTTAATCTTCACTAGGATAACATGGAATTGTAAACCCTCATCCACTCACTTATGATATAATATGTATACCATATTCATGCCATTTTTCATGAGATGGTGAAATTCATAGTAGTCTAGACTTTTTGGTAGCTAGGCTAGGAATTTAGCTTCTACCTAATTGTATCTTCATGCCTCCCATGTGCTACATCATTAAAGAAGAAGAGATGGGAAATGTAGGTGATGAAGGTGGTGGTAATTATGGTGTAATATCAGTGATTTTAATTTATGTGTAATAATATGTTCTATATCTAGGAGTAGAAATTATAGTTCATAAATGATATTTCATAATCAATGGTGAAGTAAGGAGAAGTTGTGGCCTACTTTCTAGTTTTTTTTGTAACACTTTATGGTTTTTGTACAATAAATGATGTAATATAATATATTATTATAAACAAAAGATTTTACTTTTTGGTTTCTATGGTAGTTGGTTGTTATGTGCTTGTTTTTTGATCCCCGCCTAGCAAATAATGCCTCGCTAACCATCTAGATGGGTCTGAACCAATTTCTTTTTACCTACAAGATTTGATTCTTAGGTTTTTTTATCTTCTAATTTTCTATTTAAATATTTACCCTAGTTATCTTAGTTAAAAAAAAATTCCCTTCATAAATTTAAATAATTCACTAGGAAATGTATACTTTAAATTGGCTTAGACACATAAGATGCACTAGAATGGATGTAATATTTTTTCATAAAGCAAGGGTTTTTAAGGTACGGGAGTTTCAATTAGTATGACTAATGAACCCATCAAAAATTTTGTGTAAGAAGGATTAAACAAAAATAATTTTACCTTTATATAGAGGTGATGATGGAAAATTAGATTGTGTTTTTATTCATATGTCATGGCAATGTGTTGTGTGGGGAGGATACATTATTTTTCATGGTGAGATTCATTAATGGTGAAGTAGTTGGGAAGGGCAAAGACATAAAAAACATGAAATTTTTTAAATATTTAATGTGAGACATTTGATAATGGTGACATGTATTAACAGAGTATTTCAAGTTATATCATATACCAAAGTGCCCATATCATACACCAAACCTAAATTTAAGGTATCTAGTGGATTTACAGACCCTTCACCTGATGAACCTTAGTAATGGTCTTATATAATGTCCAAAACTTTCCTAGTTTTGTCTTTTTTATTATATTTTATATTCTAAAAGGGCTCATAAAAATATTCATGTACATATGTGATATAGATATATATGTGCAAATGAAACCTTATGTATAAATATGACATTTTTATGTTTTGTAACATAGTTCAATGGTTTTATAATGGGTTTTATTTTCATGGATTATTGAAATAGAAACATATTTATTATGATGTTTAAATAAATTTCATCCATTATAGAAGATAAACATGTAGTCATTGGTTGAATGGAGCTTGGAATGTAGAGTGCCCATAATAACTAGGGAGCACCCATAACAACTAGCTAAGTGAACATATAGCAACTGGCTACGTTTACCCATAACAATGACTGTAGGTGATCATTTTATAGATCATAATAGAATTTATATTATTCAATACTAGCCATATTCCAACTCATCTAATGGTCTGTAGAAAGTGTGAAAGATGATTATAAAAAAATTCAACTATATGGGAACCCCATTAGATCATCCTTTCTATTTATGGATTGTATGGTCATATGATTTTAACCATTTGAACATCTTGTTGTTTTGTTATGATTTATGTTATTATCTATAATCCTAATAAATATTATATATATTCTTAGATAATAAAAAAATTGTCTATATATATAGAGTAAGAGTTGTGGGTGATTAGGAGTTCTGAATTAAGATTGACATAGAATCATATTGAGTGAAGAAGTTATTTTAATCCTTTATAATTTCTTATAGAAGTCATTTTATTGTTATAAAATTTGATCAATTCAAGTGAAATGATTTGAGATGAAACATTCATAACAGAGTAATAGATGTAAAGCATAATTCAAACCTAGTAGGAACCATTTGTGAGGATTTTTTCTAAAAATCTTATCCATTAAGTATATCTTTTCTATGTAAGTTGTGTGTTTGCATTTCTAGTTGTGTGTGTATGTCTCTTGATTCTTATAGATTATTTTCATTACAAGTATATTTTATTATGTATGGTTTATTGATTATATTTAGTTCATTTATAATATGCTTCCAAAATAGTCTTAGTTTCATATATTTATATTTCCTTTCATGCAAGAATGCTTATATTATAACCATTTATAGTTATGCAAACTATGTTTCCTATACACAGTTGTTAATATCCTAACCTTTAAAGGAGACTAAAATGTACTTAAAATTATGAGACCTTACTAAATTATATGTAATTTGGGTTGATAGTTTAATTAACAAGCATTCTCAATAAACCAAGTGGTTAACCCTTTGGACCAAATTCTGTTGGATTGTACACAATGATTGGACTATGTCAAGTTTGACTAGGGGATTGATTTTGCTAGTCATTTTGGCTTCATTTCCAAGGAAAGTGTCAAATATTATAATATCCAAGGATTGAGATAAGATACCTTATTTAATATAATTAAATTTCATGTTTTCTATAAGTAAAATTTCATACTTTCTAGAAGTAAATTTTTTTTAGTTTTATAGAAGTAAAAATTTCCATCTTTATAGAAGTAAAATTCTAACTTTGTAGAGTAAATTTATGATTTTATAGAATAATATTTAGCGATTTATAAAATACATTTTAAATTATTATAATTTATAGTAAGTAAACACCTAAAAAAAACCCTGAAACTAACCCTATGCAAGGTAAGGCAGAATAACACAAAAATAAGGTGTAAGTGTTTATATGTAGCATGAAAGAAGTTATTTGGGAAGAATTATGCCTAGGAAATTAATCTTTTATTTATAATAATAATATTAGATATTTCCTTCAGCAATAGAAACATCACTTACATCAACAAATAAATCACCTACAATAGTAGAGATATCATCTATGATAAATGGAGAAACAATTTTGGTTGATTTACGCCAACTATTAGAGGTATAAGAAGTATAAATAGAAGATTTTTTGGATCAATTGGTAAAATAATTTGAGAACAAAGGATAGGGGGTTACTCATACCCATAAGAAATAAATATTTTCACCATTTTAAAGATTATGTATTTTTCCACTCCACACTCAAGGATCAGGTATTCAACTTCCTATAACCTCACCCAAACTCCTCTGTAAAATAGAATTCAAATCCATTCTATTATCAAAGAAGACCATAAAACATGTTTAAACTCTGACTCAACTAAAATATAAATTTTTATTAAACTTCCTAAATAATTTATATAAATTTCCACTCTATAATCTCTACTCATAATATTTTTCTCTCCTTTTAAATAACTTACACTCATTATTAATTATGTACCTTGGTAAATTTTTTATAAAAGATTTGAAAATTGAGTGATATATCTCTCCAATCTAGAAGTATCCCAACACATCATAGGGGATAATCATGAATAATCCTTAGGTATAAAAACCTTTAAGTTTATTATCAATAAGCCTATTGAGATTAACTCATGAAAAAGCATCCCTCCCTTTGCTCTACCCAATTTTATAGGAATACTTAATGAGGATCATGATACATTCCTCTTTGAGTTTTATGTTGTATCTCATATTTATCACTACAATAGGAATGCTCAAATATTGAAGTTATTTCAATTCATTCTCAATGATCTAGCTATCACATGGTCTATGGGTTTGGCGAAAGATGTATTCTCTACTTGCCAAGATATGAAGCATAAATTCCCTCTTAAGTATCAGGTGTACTAAAAAGGAATAAATTATACAAGGAGTGAAATGTTTTAGATGTCACAAAATTAATATGAACCATTGACATATTATTTGTAAAGGTTCATGTTTAACCTATATAAATCCAAAAAAACCATTACAAAAGAACAATCTATCAAGGTTTTATTTATGAAAGGAATCAGGGATGAATGTCTTGAATCATTAGATCAAATGAGTAGAAGAGATGTCTTATGACTGACATTTTATGATATAGGTCTCTTAGCAAAACTTACTAAAGATCAATGATGAAGAAAACTCCTATTAACTGAACTTTATCACTTTCAACATCTAAATCATCTAATTCAATTAGTTTCTAAAATACATAAAATAAGACATCATCATCCATTTATCTACACACTTAGATACATTGCATACACCAAGTAAATAAGAAGAGATGGAGTAATACTTGACTATATACTATCTAAATTATCATAAGAAGATAAAAAATATAAATGTCATGTTACCTATGTCAAAGTATCCAACATAATAAATTAAGATCCTAATACATTATATCTTCATGTCATTGGAGGATATGGAGAGAAGATATTATAGGAAGCCCAAACATAATAACCTACAATAGTTTCATAAAAACCTAAAAAACTACCTCTTAGGAAATAACTCTTGAAGAACATGCACTCATTGTACTTGAGCTACATGTAGACATATACATTGACTATGCAACTTCTTATGCTCAAATATGCATGATTTAAGAACCTAATCAAAATCATGTAGATTGTAGAGTTTATTACAAGAAAATTGAATCAAGACACTATTAAATAATTTAAGTTGATTTGGTTTGGTTAAAAACTTATAAAATGTAGTTAAATAAAACCCATTTTTTGACACAATAAAATAATAATTTGAAGAAAAAAATTAAGGAAAAGGAGGGAAAAAAAAGTAAAATGAGATAAAAAGTTCCAACTTTGAATTTTTAGTTCCTAGGGTTTGTGATATGTTTATATAAATTTAGAAATGCAGACTTCTCCCTAGAGTATATGATTTATACCTTCAATAAAAATGGATTAGATTTAAATTTATTAGATTTATTTTAATTAAAAGAGAATGTACATATAAATTTAAGACTTAATATATTTATAAATTATTTAAAATTTTGATCTAGTTGTATGTATATGCATGAATTTTAGAATGTCAATTATTCAGTATTTTATCCCATACATGATTGAAACAAGACCAATCAATGAAAAGGAGGAAGAAATTAAATGGATATTATTATAATACAATAGGGGATACCTTTCATATAAAGTAATAGGATATTAAAAACCTTATGACTTTTGACATAGAAGAGTTTTTGGCTAAGTTAGTAAAATAAACTGAAAACAGAGGATAACGAGATCCTCATACACTTGAGAAATAAATATTTAAACCATTTAATAGAGTGTGTATTTGGGAACTCCACATTAAAGGATAAATTATTCAAATTACTCTATCCTCACTTAAAATCTTCTCTAAAATATAATTCAAATCCATTCTATCCCCAAAGAAGACTACATAACATGTTCAAACTCTAACTCAACAAAATAAGACATTTTTATTGAACTTCCTAAAGAATTTATATAAATTACTACTCTATCATCCCTAGTGAGAATGATTTTATTTCCTATTAAATATCTTAAATTCATTTTTAATTATGTGTCATGGGGAATTTTTGCTAAAATATTTGAAAATCAGGTGATAGATGTGTCTAGTCTACAAGTAGCACGATTTATCATAGGATATAATCATGAATAAGCCTTAGAGAAAATATCTTTTGAGTTTAATATCAATAATCCTATTTAGATTCACGTATTAAAAAACATCCCTCTCTCCACTTTTCCCATTTTTTTAGGAATAATTAATGAGGATCTTGATACATTCCTCTTTGAGTTTTATGTCATATGTCATAACTATGACTACAGTACTAATGCTAAAAAAGTGAAGTTGTTTCTACCTGCTCTTAATGATGTATCCCTCATGTGTTCTATGTTTTTGGATAATTATTTATTCTCTACTTCTAAATATATTAAATATAAATTCCCACTTAAGTTTTAGGTGTATTGCAAAGAAACGGACTATACAAGGAATGCCACATTTTAGATGTCACAAAATGAAGATGAACCATTAGAAGATCATTTGTAAAAGTTCATGTTCAACCTATATAAATCCAAGAAAACCACTATGAAAAAATAATATATCAACTTGGAAGCTATGAAAGGAATCAAGGATGAATGCCTTGAAACATTAGATCTAATGAGTAGTTGTGATGTCTTACTACTGACATTTTATGTTATAGGTCTCATATGAAAAAATTACTGAAGATCAATGATGAATAAAAATCCTATTAACTAAAATTCATCACTTTTAACATCTAAATCAACCAATGGATTATCAAATATGGAGGTCAATAAATTTTTAAATACATGAAACAAGACAGCATCATCCATTTATCTACACACTTAGATACATTATACACACTCTAAGGAAATAAGAAGAGATGGAGTAATCCTTGATTGTATAATATATGAATTATCATAAGAATAAAAGTAATTATAAATTTTATATTACTTATGTCAAAGTAAAGAACATAATAAGATAAATATTGATACATTGAATCTTCATGTCATTTGAGGATATGGAGAGAATATATTATAGGTATCCCAAACATAATAACCTACAATAACTAACTCTAATTAAATAACTTTTGAGGAGCATGTACCCATTATACCTAAGCTAATGTAGTCATAATCATTGAACATGCAACTTACTCTTCAAAAATAGGTATTATTGAAGAACCTAATGAAAATCATGTAGATTATATGAAAATAAAATGGAATCAAGACACTGTTGAATCATTTAAGCTGAGTTGGTTTAAAACATATAAAATGTAGTAGAAGAAAACCCATTTTTTGACACAATAAAATAATAATTTGAAGAAACAAATAGAGGAAAAGGAGGAAAAATAAGTAAAATGAGAAAAAAAAAGTTCTAAATTTAAATTTTTAATTACTAGGGTTTGTGATATGTTTACATAAATTATGAAATGTAGACTTCTCCCTAAAGTATATTCTTTATACCTTTAATAAAAATTGATTCAATTTCAAATTGTTAGATTGTTTTCAATGGAAATAAACTATATAACATTATGTTTTGATTTATGTAATGAATATCTAAATGGAATAGAAGAACACAAGAATTTGATGTGTGAATTCTACTAACATGAGTTGGTGGTCAGTAGTAACAAAGAGTGGAACCCTAATTTATAGGTGAGATACATATAGTTTAGATCTTATTGTTATTATTTTATAAATGAACAAAGAAGAAGACAAAAAATAGTTACATATTTGAACATAGAAACCTTTTCCCCAGTAAATTCCAGATCATAATTTTATTTTCTTGTTAAAATCATTAAATAATGAGCTAGTATAATTCAAGACCTTAAGTTCAATTTTGTCATTTAGTCTTCCAAGAAGAATTAATAAACCATCTCATTTATATTTATAAAGATATTTGTAAATAATCCTTTATTGGTTATAAAATGAGGTGGGGAGAAAAAACACCATAATTCCAATAAAGAGAACCATAACCTATTAATTATTTCAAGGCTACAAATAGAAGGAAGACTTATTAGAATTATAAATTGTTTAAAAAGTTAATTTGGTTGTATAAATAGGCGTGACATTTAGGATGCCAATTATTTGGTATCCTCTCCCATAATTGACTGAAATAAGACCATATAGTGAACAAGAGGAAGATGAAAACCCTTGTGACTTTAGAATAATATGTGCCCATTTCATGACTACTTCCTATTCTAAAGGCCCTTCATGATATATATTTTTGTTTTAATATATGTGTCAACACCTTAATTTTGGGAGTGTTATGACACCCAATAGTAGTCTCATCTAATTTCCAAACCTTTCCTAATTTGTTCCTTTATTTATATTTACCATTCAAAAATAATCATAAATATACTTGGCTACGTACAAACAAACATACATACATACATAAATGCATAAATACATATATTCAAAGGAAATATTAAGTTTAATTATTTTATTTATAATTTTTTTGATGTATTTCAATGGTTTATCATTTCATGTCTAATTAGAATGGGAAGATATGTGTTGTTGATGCAAAAGCATAACAAGGTAGTGTAGAAGTTAGTTTCTTTGAGTATGTCTAGTTAACTAATTTGGTAATATGTTGGCGTGATGGGTCTTTTAGGGTCCCATAGAGTGTGATGGAGTCATTTATAATATTGGATTGTGTATCTCTAGTCTAGTCTATAATTTCCTACCAAAATGGGGGAATTTGAAAATTTGAATGTTTGTTAAGGCATTGGAGATTTTTTAGGTGTATTTATTGTAATGTAATTATGAATATTGTTTTTAAATGGTTTATTAAGGTCATAATAGTTTTTTAAATATTTTTTCCTACATGCAAGTCATAATATGCAATATAAATCAAGAAAAAGAAAAAATGTGATGTTTATAATTATGACTCCTATGTGGAGTTGGTATATGAAGAAAGTTACCATGTAAAGTTGGCATGATGGAGATATTTTATGAATTTAAAAGAGTTAATTAATGGTATTTATAATATTATATTATTTATAGGTTCATAATAGAAGTAGGAGAGGAAGAAAAGAGAAGAGGAATAGTTCAGTCCATAAAGGATAATGGAGGGATAAGGACTATATGTATGTTTGTGATGTTGAAATCAATAAAGATAATTTTATTTTAGTGTGATATGTTTAGTTTAAATCCTAAAAAATATTATTTTAATGTATTAAATTTATATTGAGTCTATTTATACACTAAAAATGGATTTGATTGTTGGAGTGTTGTGACACTAGACTATGTGCTGATAATCAGGGAGATTGAGCATTTTGTTAGTGTTAGAGGTTTTTTATGTAAAATTGACAATTTTAAGAATATTATAAGGTTATTTATAATACTCTTAAATATTAATATTATCATTATAGTGTTTTATAAATATAAAATATCCATATTTCAAAAAAAATAGTGCTTGTATACAAAATTATCTGTGTAGTTATGTGTGAAAAGTTATATAAATATATGTAGTAATTCATAAAGAGGATAGTTGTTAATTCTTAGGTTACAAGGTGTGTTATTGATATATCTTTATTTTTCTCTTTAATATAACTAATTATTTTTTTTAATCAATCTACAGGTGAAGGTCTCTATACACAGTTGGAACAAGATGAAAAATCTTCTATTTTATTTACATAGTCTAGTTGGGAATGTTGGAGTGAATATTTATAAGTTATTCCATTACTTACATGGTTAAATTATATTTATTGGATTATATGTGGTGCGAGTTAAATTATTTAAGTATCTATATGAATAAAAAATCAATATTCAAATCAAAACCTTCTTGGTAGAAGAGAGAGTCATGTCTATAGCCTAGAATTTTAGAGATCCACTTAAAGGAGACTTATGGTGATTTTTCAAAGCCTAAGAAATATTTATAAAGGTTAATATAGATGGGTTAGACCCTATCCGACTATTATATTCATTATAAATTGTACAATATCTAATCTATTGTTTTTGTTTTCCCTCTCAGCCACCTACTAGTCTATGTAGCCCTAACTTGTGGTTTAAAACATTACATCTTGAATAAAGTTTTACGCCACCAGTAAAATTTTCTCTAATATTATGTTATTTTAATAGATTCCAAGAATTTAATTAGTTTTTATTTTATCATAAACCATACAGTATGATAAGTAGCCCTATATCATTACTTTGACCTTAAGGATGCCTAATTATTAAAATAACTTGACTAGTTGGTAGACTTCCCTTGAGAGTGAAACTTTAAAACTTTATAAGGAGTTGAAATGACATAATTTGTATCTAAAAATGGTCATGATTTGTTTTAAAACCTTATATGTTTTCTTAATGCATCAATATAAGTGATTTAGGAGGCTATTAGAGAATAAACCTATATGAACTTTATTTTGTCCTATAATAGCAAATAAAAGAGTAAATAACCCTACAGTGAATCAAATTAATCATCACTAATGTCAATGAGAATTTTTAGAGAATAAGATGGTCCAAGAGTGTGTATATATTAGTATTAAGAGGTGGAAGGCTAAAATTCTAGGCCTAGTAATTTTATAAGGATAGAGTATGGCAATAGTATGCAAGAAAAAAGCATAAGAAGAATATGAGAGTAAAACAAGATATAGTGAGCTCCCATTTAGTATAGGGGGTTTAGAGAGATAAGGACCTTATGATAATTTATTCAATCCTTGAAAGGATTAGTGAAATATCATAGGTGGTAATTTTGGTCTAATAAGACAAATAAAAGGGAGAAACTACAGAGTCAAGTCTCAATAAGATTAAGAGTGGACCTCCATCATCCAATGAGAGTTAGTTGTTATAATATACATATATTGAATAGGAATATTTGTCTAATAATTATAATGAATCATGAATAATAAATAATGAACAAGGGAGTCAAATAGAGGAAAATAGTACCTAAAATAAGTAAAAAATCAAAGAGTAGAGAGTAGAGAAGGGACTAAAATAATACAATCAAAGCTAAGTGAGTGATCCAAGATAAATGTATTTTTATTACATTATTTTATAATGTTTATTGTTTCAATTGGTATCAGAATGGTATTATAGAAATTAAGATCTTCTGAATAGATTAATGAGAAAGGCAACCAACATAAGGTTGCATTAAGGCAATTTGAAAGTAGAAATGAAAGAAAGAGTGGTGGTAAAGACTTGGTGGAAGTAGTGAAAGGGTTTAGACAAAGAAGAGATAAATCCCCTGAGAAGTTAGAAGGTGAGATAGTGATCTCAAGAGAAAGAGAGGCAAGGTGAGATAGTGATCTATTGATTGTACTAATAGATTGGTGTGGCAAGTAAACCCCAAAGCCATAGAGGATTTGAAGAGAGAGAGAGAGTTAAAATCTGAAGGAGAGATTAGAATATAAAAGAACAATCCTAGGAAAATAACTAAAAGGAGAAGAAACCCATATGATGTCCTAAGAGGAAAGTAAGTTAAACTTTATAAGAATAGATTGGTACAAGTGAGGCCTAAAGAGTAAAAATTAAAGAGGGAGATAGATAAAGTAAATAAGATGAATGGCTTGTTTGATATAAAATACCACAAAGAGAATAAGGTGAAATAAGACACTAAGAGGAAAGAATTGAATGCATAATAAGAGAGAAATGAGAAAAGACAAAGCATACATAGAATGATGGTAATGGTGGAACTCATGAAAGCAGAGGAAAACTAATGGAATGGTTGGATTATGAATAAAAATAAGGTGTAGTGGTTTATAAGTCTACACATGAAAAGATAAAGAAGAAATAGAGTTAACTAGGATAATGTAAAGAAGAAGAGAGTATTTGGAAAATAACTCAATAGAGAGATGGAGAGGTTTAACATGAGTGAGTAGGCTGATGAAAGATATAAGCACCCTGAATAAGATGAAGTGAGCATGATAGATGATGGAGAAACAAAATTATGTTATCTAGAAGAAGGTTTGATGTTGGGAGAAGAAGAAGAGTTTCAAGAAAAAAAAATGCCTCATTGAAGGTAAAAGAAAATAAAGGATGCAATAGAAATTGGGGTTGAGGCAAGAGTCACTTGGAGAGGTTATGTATCCTCAAATGTTTATGTCTAACATTTAATTTGAGTGTGTTTATGTAGACTTATAAGCTATTGTACAACATGGAGGAGTGTTTATCTTTACACCTAATGAAGGCATGGATCAATAACCAACTATGAATCTATGTATGGAAAAATATAGTGAAGTAGAAGAGATGGTATAGAAATACATAATGCAAGAAAATAGAGATGAATTATTTAGATTCTTAGATTAAAGTGAAATGCAAGTGGAATTTGTCCTAGAGAAGCAAGAGGTAATATCTCAATAGGATAAATTTATGGAGCAATAAGAAATAGATAAGTTATAGAGAAAGGGTAAGAGTGATGAATAATAAAGTAAGGTTCTTATTCTCCATTGGAGTACCTCAAGAGGATAAAGTTTTCAATCATATGAGTTCAGAAAATTAGAATCAATATATCATATTCAAGAAATAATATGAGTCAAATATGTATGACAAAGAGGGTAGAAAGCTTGTGATTTAGTAAGATAAATAATATAATGAAAAGCATGCCTCATCAAGAAATAATATGAGTCAAATATATATGACAAAGAGGGTAGAAATCTTGTGATTTAGTAAGATAAATAAGATAATGAAAAGCATGCCTCATCAAGAGGATGATTTGATGAATAATGTAGGGTTAGAAGAAGATAATTTCAATCCAAGAACATATACAAGTAAAGACAAGTGAAAATGAGAATTAAAGATGAATAAATATGGAATAAAATGTAATAATTTGATTCATTTAGATAATGGTATTACAACTAAAATTATTGAGAGTATACCTAAAATGAGTTTCCAAGAAGTGTTACATTTTGGTAAAGTTGAGTTCAGTGGAAAGAAGGTGTTTTTAGATGAAGAGGGAGCATATAAAGGAGTTCACTATAAGATAGTTAGTTACAATCACAATAAGTAAAAGGAAGCTACAATTGATATCATAGAAAATCATGTTTTTGGAAAGCCATGGAAATAAGATGTGAAAGAAGAATATGAGTTTAAAGAGAGAACATAAGATAACACCATAGAAGATGATGATATAATAAGAAAGGAAATAGTAAAAAAGGTATTTTATGAAGAAAAAGATGGAGAATATCATGAAGGTATCATGAAGAGCATTATAAAATGATTAAATCATCAAGGAGAACATGAAAACACCATGGAAGATGTGAAATAGAGACATTATAGAGAAAGGACAAGAGTGATGAGTAATAATTAGTTTATAGGATCATAATATGATCGAGATTGAATAAAGATAGAGGAGATAGAGTATGAAGGAGACAAATATTTTTAGAGGCTCTTTTAGTTTGAATAACTAGAATATGAGATGATAAAAAAATAAAGAAAGAATAGAAGGGAAAGATATAGGGATCAATTAAGAAGAGAAAGTGTAGATGAGAAGAACAATAGGAGAAAGAGGTCAAAAATTTATAAGAAAATAAATTTCAAATCAAGGAATAATATGGATAAGATGCATTTGAGATGGAGCATAAAATCTTCCTACCTAGGAATTGTGATGCATGAGGATCACAAAGTAGTGTAGAATTTAATTTATTTTAGTATCTTTAGTTCATAAATTTCATCTTGTGAGGGTTTGAATCATATTTTAGGGTCCCATAAAGCATGGTGGATTCATTTATAAGAGTGGATTGTGTGTCTCTAGTATAATCTATAGTTTCCTACCAAAATGGGGGAATTTCAAATTTTGAATGTTTGTTAAAGTTTTAGAGAGGTTTTGGGGGTGTTTCATGGAATGTAACTATGATTTTAAATGGTTTATGGAGATCATATGATTTTTATAAATATGTTTTCCTATATTCAATTCATAATATGGAATGTAAATCAAGAAAAAAAAATAATGTGATACTTATAACTACCACTCCTACGTAGAGATATCATACGAAGAAATTTACCATGAAAATTTGGTGTGATGGAGAGATTATAAGCATGTAAAAGAGTGAATTGAGGGTAGTAGGAAGAATCTATTAGTTATAATTTCAGAAGATAAGGAGAAGAGGAATAAAAGAGAAGATGAACAATTCAGTCCTTGAAGGACAATGGAGGGATAAGGACTATATGTATGTTTGTGATGCTAAAATAAATAAAGATAATGCTATTTTGGTTTAATATGTTTGGTGTGAATCCTATAAACTATTATTTTAATGTATTTCCTTTATATTGAGTCTCTTTATAGGCTATAAATGGATTTGATTACTATTGCAAGGTTGTAACACTAAAGTATGTGCTAATAATCAGGGAGAGTGAGCTTTTGTTAATGTTAATGGTTGTTTATCTACAAGTAACCATTGGAATAATAAGATAAGAGTATTTATAATCCCATGAAATATTTAAAATATTATTATTATAGTGTTCAATAAATATAAAATATACATATTTAAAAAAAAATTACTACTTGTATACAAAATTCTATGTGTAATTGTGCATAAAAATAAAGGAAAACTAGTGGAATGGCTAGGCTATGAAGAAAAATAAGTTGGAGTGGATTATAATGCTACACATGAAAATAGAAATAATAAAGAGAGTTTACTAATATAATGTAAATAATAATATTTTATTTGAAAAGTAACTCAACAGTGAGATGGATAGGTTTAGGATGAGTGAGCAGGTTGGTGAAGGTCATAAACACCATGAATAAGATGAAGTGAGCATGATAGATGATGGACAAATAAAAATATGTTATCTAGAAGAAGGTGTGATGTTGGGATAAGAATAAGATTTTCAAATAAAAAATTCCTCATTTAAGGTAAGAGAGAAGAAATGATGCAAGAGAAAGTGGGGTTGAGACCAGAATCTTTTAGAGAGGCTATATGGCCTCAATTGTTTATGTATAAAATTTTAATTTTAGTGTGTTTATGCAGGTTTATAAGCTTATTTTCATAATGGAGGAGTGTTTATATTTATACATAATTAAGGCATGGACCAAGAACCAACTATGAATCAAGCTATGGAGAGATATAGTGAAGTAGAAGAGATGATATGTAAATGCATAATACAAAAAAAAATAGTTGAGCTATTGGAAATCCTAGATCAAGGTGAAATGGAAGTGGAATTTATCCTAGATAATCAAGAGGTAATATCTCAATAGGATAAATCTATGGAGAAATAAGAATCAAATAAGCTATAGAGCAAAGACAAGAGTGATGAGTAATAAACTAAGGTGCTTATTTTCCATTGGAGAACCTCAAGAGGATAAATTTGTGGGTCATATGAGTTCAGAAAATTAGAATCACGCTATCATATTAAAGCATAAATATGAATCAAAGATACATGGAAAATATGCTAGAAATCTCATGATTGAACAAGGAAAAGAAGAAAATAGAAGCATGTTGCCTGAAGAGGATGATTTGATGAAGAGAGTAGGGTTAAAAGAGGATCATCTCAATAAAAGAACATATCCAAGTAAATAAAAGTGCAAAAGATCATTGAAGATGACTAAATATGGAGGGAAAGGTATGAAGTTGATACATTTGGATAATGGTATTACAACTAAAATTATTGAGAGTATACCTAAAAAGAGTTTTCAATAAGTGTTATGTTTTATTAAATCTAAGTTTAGTGGAAAGAAGGTATTTACATAAGAGGGAGAATATGAAAGAGTTCTATATAAGATAGTTGGTTACAACCAAATTAAGGATAAGGAAGCTACAATTGATAGCATAGAAAATTAGTTTTTTTGAAGGCCATGGAAATAAGAGGTGAAAGAAGAATATGAGTTTAGGGAGAGGACATAAGAGAACACCAAAGAATATGATTATATAATAATAAATGAAATAATAACAAAGGTATTTTATGAATAACAAGATTGAGAATATCATGAAGGTCTCATGCAAAGAATTATAAAATGTTTAGAGCATCAAGGAGAACATGAAAACACCATGGAAGATTTGAAACAGATAAGTTACAGATCAAGAAAAAGAGTGATGAGTAATAATCAGTTTATAGCAGCAGCATATGATGAATATGGATCAAATATAGAGGAGATATAGTATGAATGAGACAAAAAAATTTAGAGGTTTTTATACCTCATATAACTATAAGATGAGATGACAAAAAATCAAAGAAAAAAAAATGAAAATATATAAGGATTAGCTAAGAATAAAAAGTTTAGATGAGAGAAACAACAACCGCAAGAGGATAAAAATTTAAAATAAAATAAATTGGAAATCAAGGAATAAGATAGATAAGATGAATTTGATATGGAGCATAAAATCTTCCTACATAGGAAGTATGACAGATGACAATCACAAGGTAGTGTAGAATTTAGTTTGTTTGACTATGTGTAGTTGATCAATATGGTTTTGTGAGGCATATTTTAGGGTCCTATATAGTGTGGTAGAGTCATTTAGAAGAGTGGATTGTGTATCTCTAGTCTAATATAGAGTTTCCTACCAAAACGGGGGAATTTCAAAATTTGAATGTTTGTTAAAGTTTTGGAGAGGTTTTGGGGGTGTTTAGTGGAATGTAACTACGAATATTGTTTGTAAATGGTGTATGGAGGTAATATGAGTTTGATAAATATTTTTTCATATGTTCAATTGATAATATGTAATGTAAATCAGGAAAAATAAAAGAATGTGATATTTGTAACTACCACTCCTACATAGAGTTGGCATAGGGAGAAATTTACCATGAAAATTTTCTGTGATTGAGAGATTGTAAGTATATAAAATACTAAATTAAGGTTAGTAGGAAGAATAGATTCGTTACAGGTTCAGAAGAGAAGGAGGAGAGGAAGAAAGGATAAGAGGAACAATTTAGTCCTTGAAGGACAATAGAGTGAAAAGGACTATATGTATGTTTTTGATGTTGAAATAAATAAATATAATGTTATTTTGGTGTGATATGTTTGGTGTGAATCCTATAAAATATTATTTTAATTTCTTACTTGTATATTGAGTCTATTTATAGACTAGAAATGGATTTGATTATTTTTTCAAGGTTGTAATTTTAAACTATGTGCCAATAATCAAGGAGAGTGAGCATTTTATTAGTATTAAAATTTGTTGACGTAGAAGTGACCATTGGAATATTAATATAGTAGTATTTATAATCCTGTGAAATATTTATATTATCATTATAGTGCTGGATAAATATAAAAGATCCATATTTTTCAAAAAAAAAAAGGCTACTTGTATACAATATTCTATTTGTGATTGCACATGAAAAGTTATATAAATGAATGCAAGTATTCATAAAGAGTACATTTGTTCATTATGAGGGTAAATGGTATGTTACCAATATCTCTTTATTTTTCCCTTGAATATAATGAGTTATTTTTTATCAATCTACAAGTGAAGTTCTCCATACATAGTTTAAACAAGATGAAGAAAATTCTTTCTCTACTTACACCATCTAATTGTGAAAGTTGGAGTGAATATTTATAACTGATTCCATTATTTATATGGTGAAATTTCAGTAAGTGTATTATAAATGGTTTGAGTGACATTATTGAAATCTTAGTATAAAAAAAAGATGAAGATTCAAAATAAAACCTTCTTGGAAGAAGACACAATCTTGTCTACATCCCATAATTCTACAAATCCATTTAAAAGAGACTTTTGGTGATTTTTCAAACCCTAAGAACTATTGAGAAAGGTGAAGTTAGATTTTTTATATACTATACAACTCTTAAATTTATTGTAAAGTGCACAATATTCAATTTATTCACTTTTTTCCCTCTCAGCCACCTACAGTCTTGTGTAACCCTAACCTAGGGTTTGAAACTTTGCATCTTGAATAACTTTTTATGTCATTAGTAAAATTTTATAAAAGTTTGGAATAATATTTTATTTTCCTATCTCTCAATAACTGAAGTGGTTTTGAGTTGGTCCTAAACCATATGTATGGTAACTAGCCCTATATCATTACTTGGGTCTTAAGGAGGCCTAATTACTAAAAGAACTTGACTAGTTGGTAGACTTACCTTGAGATTGAAACTCTAAAAATTTATAGGCATTAAAAATTAATTAATGTGTATTTAAAAATGGTCATGGTTTCCTTTTAAACCTTTTATGTTTTTTAATCCATAAATATAAGTACTTTAGGATGCTACTAGAGAATAGACCTATAAGAACCTTATTTTTTCATATATTAATGAAGAAAAGAGTAAATAACCATATAGTGAATAAAATTAATCCTAACAAGGGTCAATGAGAATTTGGAGATCATAATAGGGTCCAAGAGTGTGTAAATATCAATATTAAGATGTGGAAGGCTAGAAATCTAGGCCTATTAAGTCTATAAGGACAAAGTATGGCAATAGTATTCAAGAATGAAGTAGAAGAAGAATATAAATTTGAAGGAGGATATAACGAGTTGCCATTTAGTACAAAGGGTTTATAGAGCTATACACCTTAAGAAAAATTGGTCAATCCTTGAAAAGTCTTTGTGGAATATCATAGGAGGCAAATTTGGTTTAATAAGACAAATAAATGGGAGAAAGTGTAGAGTTGAATCTCAAGAAGATTAAGAGTGGACCTCCATCATCCAAGTGAGAGTGTGTTGTTATGATTATATATATATATATATATATATATATATATATATATATATATATATATATATATATATCTTGAAGAGGAATATTTGACCAATAATAATGATTCATGAACAAGAAATAATGAACAAGGGGTAAAAAAGAGGAATAAAATACCTGTTGAAAGTAAACAAATCAAGAACATAAAGTAGAGAAAGGAGTGATAAAATAAAATTAGAGCTAGATGAGTGATCTAAGGTAAATCTATGTCCCATTACACTATGTCATAATTTTTTTTTGTTTTTCTCTACATTAGTTGTTATTTTTAAATAGCCACATCCATTTTTGGCAAACATACTTGTAGCCATGGGTTGACTGGAATTTGAAACATAAAGCTAGGGATCACACACAATACCTATTTGAGTACACTCGTAATAATGACTATATGTGATCTTTTTTTGGATCGTAACATAATTACTAGTCATCAATACTAATTTTCTTCTAACTCATTTAATTATCTACGAAAAACATGAAATGTGATGAGAAGTTGTAACGAAATGTGAATGTCATTAGATCATTCTTTTTATTTATGGATTGTATAGACACATGGTTTTAACCATATGAACACCTTATTGTCTTCTTAATTCTATCATTACATAGAATACTTTAGTTATAACTATTATTTATTTTTTTAGATCATAAACACCACTTTTCTCTATATAGGGGAAAATTGGTAGGTAATTAGGAGTTATAAATTAATACTATCAAAGTAAACAATTTAATGAATGAGAATTCTTAATAAACCAATTGGATTCCCCTCTGGATCATATTATATCTAGTTGCACACAATTATTAGATATTGTGAAGTTTTATCGGGGAATTAATTCTACCAATCAACACCCTTTACATAAGGTTTTGTAGCTTACAAGGTGTTGGTATCTTTGATTAGCCATTTTCTATTCTCAAAAGTGGTTGAAGACAACATGCAAGTTAATTTTATTGTAGTAGGGCTCCACATCCAATGTGTGGTTTGAATTTTCACTATAGTACCACTGATTTAGGTAAAAAACATTAAGGTTATATAGTTTGTATTTATATATAATAACTACAAATATAATATATTATAATAGTAGATAATAAATTATATAGATAATTATATTATATATTTATAAGTATACACAAAAAACTTATAGGGGTAAAGATGGAATTTTTGAAAGCGCCTTGACCTTATTACAACTAAAGAACAAATAAAACCAATAGATGACCTCCAAGGTCAACTCAGAAATAAAAACAAATAAAAAATGACTATCTACCAATGAAATATGACCAAACAATATCAAAAGGGAAGCAGATCTTCCACCATACATCAAGAATGGAAAATATAAATTTTTAGGATGAGTAAAGATATTAAGGATATATTTACCTCCCATTCCATATTAATATTTTACAAATGGTCATACAAGTTATCAATTTCATGGGTCTTCAAATCCACCTCTGTGTTGTAGTTCCTAGTTCTCTTGCTTGGCCTTCTTTAGACCATTCCCATCAGCCCCTCTTTTCTCTTGCTCAAGTTATCTAGAAAAAATTGAATATCAATAACATAATTATGGATGGTGGAGGTACTTATCTTAACCACCTTTTACATATTATCCTTGGGTTTTAACATTTCCTTCTTGATCTTTATTAATCTATCTTTTAGGGCCTCAAACCCTTGTTTTAGACTATATACCTACATCCTCAAATCATGTTTATCTAGCTCCAATGTATTCCCTTGATGAACCCATTAGATCATGTTCTCATCATCAATTTTTCCTTATTGTATTTATTTTTTCTTAATCATCCACTTAATAATAATTTTTGAAGATTGGTTTCTTCTTGTAATTTTTTGGTTTTCTTCTACAAATCTCCCTCCTTAGTTTTATCTAAATTTTCCCTAAGATAAAGACCATCCTCCTATTAATAACCTTCATTTATTGGGACCTGTAACACATCATGTTGTGTGAAATCATCCTCTTTAGTAGTATTAATTGGTTCATTGACCTATGTCAGGTCTTTGATTTCTTCCACTTGATTATCTCTTTTAATCCCCTCTCTGAGTCTCCTAAGGAATTTTCTTAGTCTTGATATTCCTTTATGGATATATTTCCAGAAGATATCCTCCACTTAATCTAAATTGAGATATTTATAGGTATCCACCTCAACATTGGTTTGAATTGTCATAATTATGATTTTAATCTTTTTGGGACCTTGTATCTTCTTGACAATTCCCTAGGTGGTATGACCCTCCTTATCCTCATTTTATTTGTCGACGTATGTGTTGGGTTCTAATATAAATTCAGAAAGGGAGATATTTTGCATGGCTCCTTGGAATATTAAAAATGTTAAGCCTTAGTGAATAGAAAAATCCATTTTTCCTAATTAAATATCTAGCACCAACCTCTCCAAGGACATTAGTAGATAAAAGTGAATACTCATAGGACTAACATGTCTGAAGTGGTTAAGAAAGGACAAGTGGTAAGAATAAAGTCTAGAATACTTCCCCTATAAGTTAATAGATTTTATTATCAAAGGATTACTCCAACCCAGGTCCATGGTAAGGAGTATCGAATTATAACATCACCATCCTCATCCTTTTCAATAAGCTCTTTCTTATTATAAAACCTACCAATTTCAAAGCCTTGCATTTTCTATTATTATTATTATTAATTGTTATTGTAATATATAAATTACTATTACAATATATCAATAATATATTTGTTACTAATCTATATAATAGTATATATTATTAATAATATATGTAATAAATATATTATTATCATTAAAATATTAAATTATTATATATAACTATATATATTAGTTTTTATGTTAAAGAGTGTGTGTGTATATATATAGACATACATATAATATTATAAATTATTATATAATATATCATTCTATTATAATTATAAATATATATTAGAATTATATATATGTATATATGTCTATATGTAATTATTAGTAATATAAAATATTATTAAACATATATAAGAAAATAAATAAATTGTTTTTAATCTCCCTTGCATACATGTCAAACTCACATTGTAGTCCTCTTACTCTTCCCTACACATTGACACATTCTCTTACATTTATCCACTCCACTCAATAGTCATAACCTTATCGTACTAATAATAATTCATTCCATCTACATAGTACAAGTAAAAGGATCAAGTATTTGTAGAAAATGACATATAGATAAATGAATCTTTACTTGATATTAACAATGGTGTTGCTTACTAGACAAACATGCCTACATATTCTCACACAGTCATCCACATCAAAAAGAAAATTTAGTGGCCATGGAAGAAGAATTTTACATTACTAGAACATCTTTAATGTTCCATAAAACCCTATAAATTTCTCCCATAACCTCATATATGCCTTTCTTTCCCACCCTAAATCCTTGTCATGGGTTTTTAACCATCCTCATACATACTATGTGTTCTTACCTTAAACCCCAAAACCATAAATCAAACCCTCCATAGACCACTATCCCTTATATAAAATCCTCTGAAAGGTAGATACTAGACTCAATAGCACACTAAAAATATGTTTAAAATAAATTGGAACAAGATCATATTATTATGCAAGTTTAATAGGAATTCCATTTTTATTCCAAGAAACTGAATTGGAAAAAGTGATAAATGTTAATTTAAAATGAGGAGGATATGGTGTTACTATATTTCATGTGGGACTTTTTGCATATGATTGATCACAATATAAATTATTTAATATAATTTATTTTTAGTGGGGAACAAACCTAATAGCATTGTATCTCACAAAAAATTTCATGTTTTCAATGTTTTTTCCTCAATGTCGAAATAATTTGTGTAGTGTTAAATTATTTAGAAACAAGTTAGATTTTTTTAAGAAATTATGGAACATTTTTTTTTTCATTTACATGGCCCTCCTTATGAATAAAATATTTATGGAATTATTACAATCACTAAAAGATATAGTAAGCCACCCTTTGTGGTTGCATCGAGGTACTACTAAGTGGTACAAGTAATTGTT
>JARHVA010001426.1:1137500-1152500 GCA_037957365.1 Torreya grandis | reverse complement strand
CATCATGACCGATAGAGTAGGAAGTTCAGGTCCTACTGATTAAATATTTTAAGTCTTCATACATTATCAAGTCTAAGGTAATTTTAAATGGAGTGGGTGGCTACTTGGGTACCATAACCACTTCCAAATATATAGGGTTGTGATCAAATTTTAAAATATTCAATATAGTGACCCTATAATAATTTATGAAAATAATGAGTGTTTCCTATATCAGAAATTAATCTAGTCCCTTAGAAATACCATGTGATCTAGTTCAATGGTTTTACTATGTGGGTTCCATAAACATGGGTGCAACATCCAATGGGTTATGTTGTTCTGTAAAATATAGAAAATAGTATTTTAGATGATCCAATCTAGATTAATTACCCCAAACTTTAGAATTATGTGTAGTAAGGTTTAGGTTCCCTCTAGAATGAGATATGACAAAAGAAGAATAATGTAGTTATTTATATCTATTCAAAAACTCTTCCTTTTGTGTGAACGTGTACACACATTTATATTATCTACTTATATGTTTAATTATTTTTAGAGCAATGTCCAAGGGATATAATTAGGATTTTTTAAGGAAGTCCTCATATCCATGGAGGTGTTTTATCCAATAGCCAATCTTTTTCATTTTCCAATCAAGTTAATGGTCAATAAGGACCAATTAGGTAGGCATTTTTGTAGGTAACTGGTTACATCCACATCCATGCAAATAGTTTCTTGAAATAGAGAAACATATGGATTATACTTATAAACAAACCTATTAAGTGAACTTTACTTTAGGGCCATCCCAATATACCTTATGTTGTGTATTATAATGAACTTATAAGAACCCTTTTGGTGGATACTCTATTAAAGACCCTAAAAAGTGTGACTTGTCTTCCTTGTAGTAATTTTTCTTAGTGTCATATTGTGCATGTGATAGATGTGTACGTCATCCCTGGATAGTTAGAGGTGTGAAAATAATAGATACTTCCATTCCTCCCATATGTTGGAGATCTTTGGATGGATGTATAAACTCTTATGTATGTGATGTAGTCATATCTCTTCTCTTTGGAAGGTATTATATTGGTATAAGATGCAATAGAGTAACTCAACCTTTTAGATACATTACCCATATCTAAACCTAGATAAATTTGTTGAGTAGATAGTGTATTATCATGTAAAACATATAGTTTAATTCCTAATGTAGTTGGAAGGCGTGACCATGTTTTTTTGTACATAAGACTATTGGTGATGGGATTTAGGGTTTTTATCTATTCCTCAAGTGTCATATTACCTCAACATCCATGAATTTATTTATTCCCTCCAATATTTATAAATTTATAATTCCTAAAGCACTATATATAATTTCTACTACCTCAAAATCTAGTGTACTATGGTCCATAGGGCCATGTGTATATTCTTTCTCTAGGAATCTATCATGTGTGTGCTCAAAACATTGAAAGGATAGTGCATTACTTTGTAAATTATCTTGTTCAATCCCTGAGTGGTAAAGGGAGACTTACTAAGTTGGCATATAATACTTATAATGGAGGTATATATCATGTTTATGAACACCTCAAATGTCATATTAGCTCGAACAACTAGTTAGTCCTTTGTATCCTCCCAACCTTCTGCTTATACTATGTCTAGTGCAATGTATTTTTTTTCTTGTCCCTTTAGATCTATATTAGCCCCTTCCACTAGGCCTATGGTGTGCCTCTCCTTTTAAATGTCAATTTGATCTTCATAATTTTTGTTAGATAGGTAAATGGATTTAAGATGACCATGTGTGTGGCATTGTATGAATCCAAATGGTACACTTTTATGGTCAATGATTTGTTTGTAGTGGATATCCCTAGTTATGATCTCAATGAGATTAGGTAAACCATGTGATGTATCCATCTATGCACATATAAAAAAAATAATTTAGTTCTTCTGGATGATAGTGTATGAATCTATTTTTATATATTTTCTACATGTATCCCTAATGATCTTGAAAATATAGGGATCCCATAGATCAATATGTAGACATGGTAGTTTGACATAGAGTGCCATTGTACTAATATGCAAGTCAAAACTTTCATGCTTTATGGATGTAGTATGTACACCATTTCCTTATAATCAGGGTCTTCCTATTGTCATCTTATATAGATCCTTCATTGAGTCAAAGATAATTGTAATGAAACCCCTTTCCCCTATTTTTATTGTTTGATTGTAGCCATCATATATTATGTGTAATATGACATTATTGAATTGGAAACATTTACATTACATATTAGGACTCTATACAATCAAGAAAAACTAAAAAAAATTCCTAAACATTATCTCTCTTGTGAAATAGAACATTGCATTGCTAGAAAATAGTAGTATTGATTTGAAAAGATCACTCAAATATAGAATAAATAGTAGTATTGATTTGGAAATATCACTCAAATATAGAATAAACATGTTATTAAACCCTTTCTTAAAAACATATTTATTACTTAAAATGTTTTTAATTTGGCCTATAAGTTACTTAGATTCTAGATTTATATTTTAGTTGTTATCTTTCTCCATTTGGTATTGTTATTTTTACTTTATTTATACAATCAATAGCCTAGTATTAGCTACTTACTTTACTATGGTTGGATCTGCTAGAGGTGCCTGTGTACTTTATGCATTTGTTCATGTTAACCCAAACCTAGTTTACAAGTTTATATATAGCTTGGTTGAAGCCTTAAAATTGGAAAGCCACTATAGACCATAGAAGCCATGAACCTTCTAACCTCTTAGTGGATTGCTTTAACACCCTAACAAACAATGGTAGTTCCATTCAGATTCTTAGATTTAAATTCTAACATGTGTAGTGAGACCCAAAATATGGTTTCACATTAGTTATATCATGTTTAGAACTATCTTATCTAACTCCCCTCTGTTAGTTGTTAGGCTTTGTTTTTAGTTGTGTTTCAACTCTTGCCTTGGTTTTTTAATTTTATTTTGGTTTTGTGTCATTTTCCTTATTGGTTCTCCATAAATTTGTATTTTCTTTATATTCTATGTTTCTCTTGCTTCATTACATCCATGGATAATCTCCCACCCTTGGGATGCCAATCTCGATGGATTCATGATCTCATCCCTAAGCTTACTTATGAGCAAGCCATGCTTGCAATGGAATGCCATAGACACCATAGGATCTAGGAAATTATATCAACCCAACATGGTAGTCCACACCCTAACATGTTCAAAAGGAAACAATATTTTTAGGATTATATCCAAACTTAGTCTTCTTTTCACTATTCTAAGCTTCATTCATCTAAGGATATTTCATCTCATCTTTATATCATATCTCATTCACCTATTCAAGGTGATGAGGATCCCCTTTAAAATTTAGACCCTAATGATCTATAGGAAATCATTGATGATTTCCATATACACCTTTAGGTGAATGAAGTTCATCCATTTCCCACTAGGAGTAGGTGTTGTGTTTTCTTTGAAGACAAATGCCACACCTAGTATAGATCGAGTGCCACAAGTAGTTCTTATGAGTCCCCCACCACTTTCTTGGTAGGAGACTCTATAGAAATAACCCCCTCATGTCCATGTTGTGGGTCATAGTTATTAAAACTTGGAAATCTATCTCCATCATGCATAGTCTGCCAATACTCCTAGTCTTTATTTTAGAGTTTTGGATGAGCATACTAGTTTTGATCACCACTTATAAACTAGATACCCATGGGATGCATATAAATATCATCAAAAGCCTCTAGTTGACCTTCATCTGATGGAACATGACCAAAATCATGGATATTTTATTCATCATGACCATTTCCACAAGTATGAAACATCTTCCCATCTACATGGGGACCATCACACTTCTCATAGATGTTCCCCACCCGATGGTAGAGATGATTTATATCATGAGTGTCCCCCCTATCAAGAGCTACATCAACATCATCCTCTCTATGGCCATGGTTATGATAATGTCTATGGGAATAAGAAACATCATTACCATCACAATTCCCCTCTTGAAGCTCATCATCATCCTACTATCAGTTATGCTTATGAGGATCTCCATAAAAATCCTCTTTCCCTTTGGGTGTGTGTTATTTCCCTTCCTGCTCCTATAATCAAACTACCTATGTTTAACTAGAATCAAGACTCTAGTCCAACATAACATATTATAGAATTAGTGATGGCCTATATGGACTGGGAATAACATGAAGGCATGATGTTGAAGTTCTTACCTCATTCTCGACAAGTCGAAGCTCTTGTCTAGTTTTATAATCTACCTCTAGATTCTTTCTCTAGTTTCCACCTCCTTTTGGATGACTTCCTCCAATATTTAAATATTTATAAACCTTTTAACCTCTACATCAAATCACTCACCTCCATGTTTTAGGCCAAGTGTGTGCCAAACTTTGATTTTTTGCATATATGGAATTTAACCATCCATACGTGTAGGACTAGGTTCATAGATGACCAAATTTATGATATGTTCACATGAAAATTGAGGAAGGATGTTCACCTTGAGGTCCTCAAGTGTGAACCCACCTCTTATGATGAAGCTATTAATGAGTGTCTAAAGATCAAAGTGGTTGAGTTATGCATGGGCATGTGGCCCTTACCTTCTCAAAATTTATCATCTTTACATGATCATAACCATAATGTGACTGGTGATGGTGTTACTAATTATCCTCCTTATAATAAGGACAAGAAGGAAAGCTATGAGGTGGATAATTTGATCAGGAATCCAATTGAAAAGAATGCTTTTGAATAAAGCATTATAAAAAAAAGGATAGTGTTTCTTTATGACCCCACAAAGTTTTGAAATTAACACTGGATGAGGGGGCATGATGATCCCAATTTTACCACCCAAAAGTGTGGTGGGAAAGCCTCAATTATATCATAGAGTATTCTTATAGAACACAATATCAATTTGAATGTTTTCAAGGAGCCTCTACTTTACCTTGACAAGGAGATGAAGAAGAAAAAGAAATTAAAGGGTAAGGCCCCACATTCCCCTTATCACTCTTCCACCTCATCTAACTCCTCCTAGGATGACCTAAGAGGGAAATCTAAGCATGAGAGTAGTAAGGTTATCACTGCTATTAACATAGCCTCTATTGGGTATGAGTTCTTTGTCCACATGCACTCTAGTTAGGGCACCAACCTTATTGGAGAGACTAGTGGTACTAGGCCACCTATCCATCCCATAAGGGTAGGGAACCCTAAATTAATATTTGACTTTAGGTATAATATCCCTCCTTAGGCTACACAACATCTTTACTATGTCATATAGGATTTATAGGGCTTCTTAGTAGGGATCTCTATTTGGGACCTACTTTGCCTTTACCCTGAGCAAAGGGGCCTTATCTCTAATGAGTTTGGTCTCTCTCATGAGGGTTTTCTACATGATGATGTCAAAGTGTTTTTTAAATCTAATGTACATGAGTAAATTTATCCTCCCATCTTATCTTTTAACCCAGCCTCTTTGTTATATGCTTTAATTCTAGTGAAGAGGGCTTGGTTCCCTCTATATATTAAGACTTGTATTGATGATTTCCATGTTAAGTGGTTCATCATTGATGAAGGAGGTCCATTGAATATCATGCCCTTGTGTGTGTTTAACAAGCTCAAGATAAGTCAAAATAAGCTCTCTGATTCTCACCATAATTGTGTTGGTTTTTCCAATGACATATTTATGCTAGTGGGGAATATGAAGCTCCATGTCAAATTTAGCCCCAAGATAGTCAAAATTGATTTTTTTGTGTTATACCTTGATCTTTCATATAATATTATTCTTTGTCATCATTAGACTGCCACCATACAACCCATTGCATCAATTGTGATTTATATGTTGTAGTTTGTGCATGGACGTGAGGTTCACACCATGGAGGCTAACCCAGATCCCTGAGCATTTCTCTTTGTAAATATAAAACACTCAAGCAAGGCTTTGGTTTTTTCCTCATGGGTGTATGTATATTCTCATACACCCTCTATTTTTTATTATCATTTCTTTAAGGATGAACATTTTGATATGACTGAGTAGCAAGCAACATTCAATTCTTTAATGTTTAGCATGCATCAATTGACTCCCTCTTCTAATTTGTGATACCAAACCATATCATCTATTTTTAGAGACCTCTTCTAAGATGTCTCCCTAGATATTTAGCTTTACCTTGCATCATGTTTTTCCCATCAATGTATTAGCTCTCTTAATGCATCTCTCACAAAGATGGCTAAACTGACTAAGTCTGATCTCAAGTGATATTATATCCATGATATAACACACAACCTAATAAATGAGAGGAAATATTATAAGATTCCCATGCCTGTGCATCCTATGTTTTAACATCCTCTTACTTGATTGGGTTCAGAGGTCTGATTCACCAATAATGACACCACCTTAGGCATTATTGTGTTTCAGGTGATGACTAGTAAACCCATTGATTTAGATGCTCCATTTCCTTCTTCCTACCTTTTATCTATTATTTGGCCTCTTTTTAGGCCAAGTAGTTGCATACCTAAAGGGTAGGCCTATTTTTAGGGTGAATTGGTTTCTTACCCTTAAGGGGAGGCATGGGCTTGGGCCTAGGCCTGTGGTTCTTTGATGAGCCTCAAATCTCATTATAATATCCTTCTTTAGACCATATTCAATGGATCACCCATTTTATGTCATCCACATCAAACCCTTATAGGTATCCTTAGCTATCTAGCTTATGTTCTCCTCTTTAGACACACCTCAAGATAGAAGTAGAGTCTTTTGCTACTTTTAGTTGGTTGGGGTATTACATGTTAGTAGTTATCTCTCTACCAAATCCCTCTCTCTTTTCCTATAGTCCTTATAGGTGGTATAGATTAATAGTTTAGGTTACTCGATACTTGATTTGGCCTGCCATGGCTAGTCTTCATCTATCACATTGTTCTTACTACCCCTCCTTGCCTTTCATTATAGTTGGCATTGATGCACTCTCTCATAATTGGTCATTATACTTCGGTGGTGGCTCTATTGACTGAGATACCATTCTCACCTCTAACACCCTAACTCCTCCTTGCATATGAATAATAGATCAATGTGACTAGGGATTAGTTGTGTGTGTTTGGTATCAATATAGACATGTTTAGATAATCTGGATGACTAGTTTTATTGTCTCCCCACTCTCACTCTATTCTGAGCAAGTTATGGGCCCTGTTTGGGTTCCTCGGGGCTATTTTTTGGCCTCTTCTAGTTAATCCATGGTTTTCTCATCTAATACATAGCTTTGTATATTCTAAGGAATATGTTTTACCTAGGCAAGCCATGACCTAGGCTTGAAGCTTGTTTTTTCCATTTTTGGGCCTTCGTTTCACCTGAATGTTGCTCTTTAAACCCCAAAACCTTCATATTAGGGGTTTTGGCCCATTATATATGAAATGCAAGGGTTTATTTCTATCCTTAAGGCCTCTTTGAGTGTGTTTTAGGATCATTCAAGTTTTAAGAAACCCAGGGCCTCTAGCCTATCAGGTTCATACACTCCATATTAGATACACCTTGTGGGCCTTTAGTTGGTCTTTTACTTGAATTTGCATTCTAGACAATAAAACCTCCATCTTAGGGGTTTTGGTATGTTCTCAACATATTGGTAGCCTCATTTTTTTTTATTTGAGGGCTCTTTGGGCTTGCAATAGCCCCATTTTAACCTCCTAGGCCTATACCCCATCTTGTGGGCACCTAGAAATGGAAGTTACTTGTTGTAATTATTTGATTTAGTCATTTCTCTAGTTTCTATAGTCAATCCATTTTAACTCCCTCTCTCTCTCTTTATCATGTTTGAATGAATGGTCATTATTTGGCTATGGTGATTAGAGACTTGCTTTAAGTTTTATCAAATGGTCTTCATCTTCTCTAAACTTCTCCCCACTTTCCCTTGTCACCTCTCACCATGATCGATGTTGGTCAACCACTATGATTGTCGTTTGGTTTCATTATTTGTTTCACTCATGAAACTCACTTATACCACTTCATTTTGAGATCACCTTTAAACATTTGTTAGTATTTTATTCTTGACCCCTATCATGGTGCACCTCTCAATGGTGATTCACATAAATGGTTACAGTCAAGGTAATCCAAGAGTGGTAGCTATGGCTTGGGTTAACGATGATCCATGGGGCCATAAGGTTTTTGTAGCTAGTTTCTTCCTTACTTGTGAGATGGATAATACCACCGAGTATCATGTGATCATTGGCACATTGATCAATGCCCATGATCTAGGCACATGTTATGTGTATTTATTATTTAACTCATTCTTAGTTGTGTCTCAAATCATTGGTGTCTAGGCCATCCTTAGTTCTAAGTTTCTCTCCCTCTTTAAGGTTGTGTGTGATTTGCTCTCTTTGCTCATGGATGTCTAGTTGACCCATGTCCTTATAAGGAAAACACTAGGGCTAATTCCATATTTAATGTCATTTTAGATAGTAATATTTGATTTGATATCACTTGTGTCCCTTATTTGTAGGAGTTGGAACTGGAGTGGGATTTTGGATTACATAGAATTTTCACTCTTACCTATGGATTGTACCATCGACTTCTTCTACCACCATCTTTATCAGGTAAGTGTAAGTAATGTTTCCTTTCATATTTTTAATTCTTTCTTTAATTTTATATGGTGTAGCTTCTAGGTACTGTAAAACACTCCTTGTTCATTTGAATACTAATTGCTTGTACCTTGAGGGCATATGTAATTGTACTACTTGTGACCCTACTCCTCCATATGATTACACATTAGCTCACATGTAGACTACCAAACCTAGTCATCCTACTTTGATACATCCAACACTTTTTTGGACCTCTCCCACATCATATTCTTACCCTCCATACATCCTAAGTCAATCTTGTCCCTTTATCACGCAAAATAGGCCTTCTAAGGACCCCCCAAGGCCCTTCGAGAGCCTGTTGACTAGCATAAGCCCCTATTTGGCATAGGCCATGGCTTTTTTAAAGGAAACTCATGACCTATGCCACATAAATCTTTCACAAAAGCTACAACCTAAGTAGAACACATGTAAAAGTGCTTGTTTGGACCCAAATGATCAAAAATAGTTAGTTTTAGGTCTTTTGGCAGATTAGGGTTGGGATATATGTCTCATTATCATTTATTTAAGCCCCATTATTATCTCTCCACACTCTATTTATTATTATTATTATTACATCTCTTGACTCTCATGCCTTCTTAAATCTCTCTTGATTCGTTTTTGGCACTCTTGAGCTTGATTGGTGACAGAGGATCCCATATGATGCTACACATTTTCTTGAAGGCTCCATTACTACTCTTAGTTGTTCATACTTCCTTTTAGCTTGATTTTATCTTCTACATCTATAAATGAACCTTATTTATACACTTGGTTAGATCTCTTACACCATTGAAAGTTCTCACTATATGTCTTTTTTTGCCCTTGGATTTTGGTTTGGACTTCATCTTACACATATCTTGGATTTTCTCCTACATTGCTTTCTAGCTTGGATTCTTAGTTGGTAGAACATACACACATCTTTTTTGAACTTGATTTGAGGGAGCTTTGATATGCAAAGTGAACTCTAATATTTTATGTAGTATATATGCTAGGGTTTGATTTGTTTTAGTGATCTAGTTGTTTTGTGCATTGTTTAGAATAGTTTCTAAAGTTTATACATTCATATGTGGTTAAAAGAAATTTTCATTACTTGAAATATTTACCACTACATGTTATGATTTCATTGGAAACATTTATATTACATAGTAGGACATTACATTCTCAAGAAAAATTAGAAACCTTTCTTAAACATTCTCTCTCTTTTTAAAATAGAACATTGCATTTCTAGAAAATGGTAGTATTGAATTGGAAAGATGCTTGCATACTTTGTGCACTTGTTCATGTTAGCCCTAACCTAGTTTACAAATTTATCTGAAGCTTGATGCAATTCAACAAAATTGATAGACACTATAGACCTCCTATATCCCATAGAATCCTTGAGCCTTCTAGCCTCTTAGTGGTTTTATTTATCACCCTACAAAACAATGGTAGATCCATTAAGATTATTGGAACTACAGTTTGCATAACTTTTTAATCTCATGACTCATATGAGAAAAAGTTTATTTATAAATTAACAGTATGATAGTGATGTATAGAATTGATATAGACTAATTAAGGATTAAGTATAATTTTTTGAGGCATAGATATGTCTAAAATTAACTAGAGGAGAACCTATGTCCCCACCTGGCAATGTTATAACACATGCAATCTGTCTGTAATTGACAACATCACATAGAGATCATTTATGCACTCCATCTCATCTAGAATACTATAAGGCATGATAGGATATAAATAAGGATCATGATACTCCATGATAAGAGACATGAATGTATCTGAGAGTAGTCTATTTATGAGTAGGATTAGATCTAAAGATTTAAACTCTAATATGGATGATCACTCTCTACCTCATTATTTGAGGTATTTGGATGTATGACTTATGTATGGATACTCTAACCTAATTTTACAATATTTATGTGAAAAAATTTGACTGTTGAGACCTATATTCATATTCCTTTTAATATTTGGTTAGCATATTTACATGTATGTGTATGTCTTTGATGTTCAAATTTTAATTTTATTTCTTATGTTTTTCACCCCAGAAAAATATGTGATGTAATGTAAAATGAAACAATTAAAAATAGAATTTATCATGATAGTTTATTATTTACAATAAAATATATATTTTATTAAGTTCACCATAAGTAAGAACATACACTAGCTAATAATATGCATAAGAGTAGATTGGTGAAAATATATAATGTGTTAGGCATATGCACCTTGCTCTTAGAAAAAAAAGACATGTCTCTAATAAATCATATACTAAATCCACATCTCTAATACACTCAAAGGTTTTCATTGATATCAATCTTTATTTGAGATGGTGTATTAAAATTGATTCCTTAGTTTAGATCTTTTCTCTAGTGATGCAATGAATGATATAGTTATGTTTGAGAATGCACATAATTTTTTCTTAATATCAAAATTCATCTTGGGATGTTCTACATATTTATCTTCATTTATTCTATTTATTTGAATTGAAACTTTAGCCACTAAAATTTGACATATATATGATTATGGGTACTATCAATTACTATATTCATCATTTTTAACCATATGGAACCTAATATATTATTGCATTTCATTATGTTTAGCATGACATAAAATAACATAAGATGTGATTAAGGACAATATATATAGGAAACCTGATACATTCTAATGTTATATGTTTGGACAGAGATGGTTTAGTTAAATTTTCAATATCATACCCATGTGTCTTAAATAAAGGAAGGTTACACATTAAATTGAGATTTGTCATCTATCATATTCCATTTCCTTTGTTTGCCTTCCATAAAAAATAATAATGACCAAAATTGTATGCATTTGAAAGATAAGTCTTAGTAAAATCATTGTGAGCCATGATTAGATCATTATTGGGATTAAGTAACAATTACTTAGGAGATGGTACATCACATGGAATATTTTACTCAATGGTTTATTATGTGTTTATTTCTAGTTATTTTGTAATAGGCATATGAATATCAATGTCATTTCTCTCAACAAAATCTTTTAGTTTATTTTCGTAAGCATACCTATATGTTGACTGACCATAGATTCAATGATAATCACATTATAACTTGTAATTAAATGTGTTAGGTGCATATGTAATGTCATGATATTTAATACAAGGTAAATAAATAATGTTCATATCAAGTAACATTATCAATATTTCACCTAGGCTATTTTTAAGTGGGGGGATATTTTCATGATCTTCTAAGACAAGGCATGGGACTTATTATAGGTGTCATCATTTTTATATAAAATGGTTTATGTTTTTTCTTATTATGAATATGACTTTTATTTTGAGAAGTATGAATCTAATAAATAATCTGAAAGTTCATCATAGAGTGAGATGGCCTCAAAGAAAATATGATCAAAAGATGTGTAAGCATGAAAAAACAATCTTTCACCAAATTAAGGCAAGGTAATTTTACTAAAGATATATTTTTTTCTATATTTATTGGTTGATATATCAAATAATGCATACTACTGAATCAAAGAATATACTCATGCATAAGCTTAGATTTCCCTTGGTGTGGTTATGGAATGAGCTCAAATGTAGCAAGTGGTCATTTGTCATAAATAGATTATGACAAGAAATATTTTTCCAATATAATAAATGAATACAAAGAAACACTAAGGAACTTATGAAACAGATCTAAATCATGACTTGTTAAACTTATATGAAATATATTAAGCATTGTTATATCATAGGTACCATATATCCCAATAGAAGTAGAAAATTACTTAAGATATAGGTATGAATTTCAAACCCATAAAATAATGATAATTTTAGCATATGAATAGGAGCATCAATAATATCACACACTATATTTTGTGTAGAAGTAGATGAAATAAACTCATGTGATAAAGCTTACACTTCTATTTGTAACTCTCATATTTAATAGATCATAGTCACAATATCATGGGATAAAAAAATATAGGACTATTAAGGGTTCAATCAATGGGTTAGTCTTGTTATTGGTTTTAAATATTAGCTCACTAGGAGGATTAGAGACAAAAGGGGAAGAAACATGAAAATCCTAGAAAAAGAAGGAACACATTGACAAATCCTAGAAGAATTTTTATTTGCATGAGAGTATTTTTTAATATCTAATTCATTTACAATTTTAATAATTTGAGAAGGATAAGAAGTATTTTCAAAAATATCCTTTTTAAAATTTTCAATAATACCATAATTAAGCTCTTTTCTATGCATAAAATTAGAATTTAATCCATTTTAAGCATGGTTATTTTCCTTCAACAAAGATGTATCATTCACATTTCAAACATCCATTTTTATAATAAAAATATTGAAATTAAATGAGGTCCCAATCTAATCCAAAATTATACAGGAGTTAAACCTAGTTATAAAATGTCTAATAATATAACCATCAAGTTCATTAATGTCATTTTTCACGTTTTCACCTAGTAGACCTAGTTAACCTAGTATGATCTTGACCTTATAAAGAAAAGCTTAAATTATTTATCATATGCTTTTCATATTTTATTAATTTAATTTTTCACCTTTTTAAAAAAATTCATGCATACCCATGTACCTAAAATATTAGATGCTAGTTCCCTACACAAACAACTCGATTTCAAATAAGGGGGGAATCAAGCAAAATAGATTGAATTGGATTGATCTTGATCAATCATTGTTGAAATACCAAGTATTTCACTACATTTCCAATGTTATAAAAAGGAATCAATCTCAAATTTAGTTATCAAACTTAGGTACTTAGGTGAAATGATGAATGTTGATCTAGATGTTATTCATCCTAACTTACCATTAATCCAAGCAAGTAAATGTAATAGTACTTCAAATATAGCTCTAGTGATTCAATACAATAAATGTTTGATTTTTTATAGCTATCAAATTGTGAGAGTTCTTGTTTTAAATTTCTCAAAGAAACTTTATACATACATACATACATACATACATACATACATACATACATACATATATATATATATATATATATATATATATATATATATACACACACACACATACATACATATATATACATATGTATACACACACACACATACATATACATATATGTATGTGTGTATGTATGTATGTAAATGTATGTATGTATGTATGTAAATGTATTTATGTAAATTTATATGTGTGTGTGTGTGTGTGTGTGTGTGTGTGTGTACATATACATATACATATACATTTATATATCTTTTATAATTTGAACTAAAAACCTAATGTCATGAAAAAAATACCAAAAGACATAAAAGGAAACCAAAAACAACATCTAAAAAGGGGAAACATGTCAAAAATAAAATTAAAATACAAATATTTAGCATTTATGGAAGCGATCTAGATCTAAGATTGATATTTACCCTTATTGGTTTGTCTTGTCCTGAGACAAAAATAACCTCAAAAAAATAAAAGGTTTTATAGATATCTATTGTTAAATGTGACTTAAGTAATGTGGATGGAAATAGGGGGCCACAAAATCATAGAAAATAAAAAATTAAAAGGGGAAAAATGAGAGACATGAACCACTAAGTACTTAATTCTTAGATAGGATCCATATATGCAAAGTGGTTGAAATAGATTTTAAAATAAGGATTGTACTATATTTCGATGTCTACATAAAAAGCATGTATTTTATAGCTTGATTTGAATGGTATTATGCACATTTTTATTATAAATCATACAAGACTCCCTATGAGTAGCATAATAGTTATTTACAACCTTAAATAAATATTTATCCTTAGGGTTAACCCTAATACAAACCCAATTCATCAATCTTACCATTAAAGCTTATACCTTATTTAATAATTTAGTTTTAGATTCAAATCTAGTTGGTTATAACCTAGTTATATCTAAATCACTTTTCCTATATTTTAAGAATGAAATACATGTCATAATAAAATTTCAAGATCTTTTCTTGCTCAAATTTAAGTTTCAAGAGAGACAAATTTCTACTTTTATTATTCCAAATTATCACAACATTATTGAATATTAATATTAGTTTATAACTTAACCCTTATTAAATTAATAACTAGGATTTATCCTTGATAAAATAAAATAAAATAAATTTAAAACTATTTATTATAGTTAACCATATTTATATACTTCTCTCCTTATAGATGATAACTAAATTTTGTTTAAGTTGAAGCATGATATTACCACTGAGAATTGGTTTGACATGTTTATTAAAGAGAATAGAACCAAAATTAAATCTAATCTAAAATAAAAGACTCAGATTTTATTATTGACAAGTCATTAAATCATTTTAACATTTTTCAATGTGCAAAATTGATATTTCTAAATTCTTATTCCATTTAAGGTAGACCTAGGATTTACCTATGGCTGACTGAATTGTATTAAAAAATATACATCATTTAAAATGAAAACAAAAATCTTCAAGGGATGATTCAATCAAGATTTAGATTTCAAATCAACAATAACTTTAT